>CM039502.1:10991886-11019607 GCA_022432975.1 Begonia masoniana
AAACGACAAAACAAATTTTACATCTTCCCTCGCTAAACCAAAACACATTTTACATCTCCGGTCGCTAAACGACAAAACATTTTACTCTTCCCGGTGAACGTCATCGGAGACTAAACCATCATACAGCTATCCTTCGGCATCTGTCGATGACGTCAGCCGGAAGACTAAACCATCAAACAACTACTCTTTCGGCATCTGCCGATGACGTCAGCCGGAAGATTGCCTCATCCAGCTTCCGTCTTACGGTAGAGAACACTAAATCATCAAATGACTCCTTCCAATTAGAAGATAACACAACTCATCCAAAATGCATATAACGGAAGACTTAAGCAACAGATCATTTATAATCTATATAATCATTCCCTGACTCAGTGATTCACTAGACAGTTTCAAAGCCCAACATGTAACACCCCTAGTTCCGTACCCGTATTTTCCGTATTATTATTATTATTATTATTATTTATTTTTTTTTTTATACATTAAACTTATACTTAAGCGGAAACTCAATCAGAATTTAAAACGGAATTGAAATCGGACCTCTAAAACATTTAAAACAAAACGTTTAATAATTAAAAAAAGCTTAAAACATTTAATTATTAAACAATTAAAACAATCAAAAGAAGAGAGGGCAGAATCGGAATTCTGCCCTCGTGAATGGGGCAGCGCACGGTCGCTGCATTGTGTGCAGCGACCAGTCGCTGCACACAGCAGCGACTTCGCTCTCTGGAATCCGGTTTCCAGAGAGCAAATATTCACACAACACCTCTCTGGAATCCAATTCCATAGAGCAAATATACACATTTTAACATCCCATTCATTTTACTTATCACTATTCACAATCAATTCACGAATTCAATCCCTCATAAACGTGTTCTAAACTCGATAGTATGGCGGCGGACTTGGCGAAGTCCAACTGCGTGGATAGCTCTAAAAACCGAGCTATCCGTAACAACCTACAAACAACATTTCAAAACATTTTCATTTAACTTAAACATTTAAACCAAAACATTTCATAACGTTTATCAAAACAGTTTATACCAAAACATTTTACATACAATTACCAAAACGTTATCTAACCCCTATCCAGATCAAACAACATAAATATTCTATACAATTATCAGATCAAAACACCCCAAAATAACCCCAGAGTCCATACATACATCCCCACGGGTCATATCGCGCCTCGACTACTCAGCGCACTCCCACGAGCATCATCCATCAACTGCCTCCGACATCAGGAGGAGGAACGTCGTCCTCACCTGGATCTACGTCACCTAGCAGATCACCTACACCATACAGACACATATGAGATATTGAAATCTCAGTAAGCTACATAAATGCAGATGCATGCGTGCGTATGCCATTCAGAAATCATGCTCAGATTCAGATTACAGATACAGAATTACAGATTACAGATTCATTACGTCACAGACAGACATAATTGTCACCGAAACCTCTACCCACTAAGCGGAGAGGGCCCATCCAGCGGTCGGACTACCCTTTCCACCTAGAGAGGGGGGGTACACGCTTGCAACACGCACAGCCGTGCCTGAGCCCCATTCCGCGTGACCAGAAACAGACAGATTACGTTTATTCATTCAGATTTCGTTACAGATTTCATTTCAGATATACGTTCCTTTTCTTAAAAACACGTGCAGAAATTCCTTTTCATGACTTTCGAAAACCGTGATGCATGAACAGTTCATATCAGCGGAAAGTAAACAAACAGTTCATATCAGCAGACAATATAACATAACCTATAAACAATTAACCTAACTACCCAACCTAAACAACGTAAAACAAGGAACCCTCAAGGATCCTTGATACGACGACGAAGTATGGTGTAGACCTTTTGGTCAAGCAAGTCACGAGAACTTACCTTGAGTGCGCTGGATCTCAAGCTTCGTCCACTGGAGTCGCGTGTCTGAGGTAAAACACGATATTTGTCGTTAAACCCAATTTAACTTATAAACGTCCAAATTACAAAAATCCTTAACTAACGAATTCTCCTAAATTCTCCACTTAGCTATTTAGAGTATTGCGAACGTCAATTAAAGCTTTATAATCCGAAATCTCCAATTACGAGTTTTTTCTAAAAACTAGACATTTTACCTATTTATAACTTTTTCGCAAATTGACTTTTCTTCGTCCAATAACGTCCAATATGTTCAACATATACTTAATTACGGCTAACCTATTAATTACGAGCCCTAATTCGACATTTTTATCAAAACCCTAACTGAAAACCCTAACCCTAATCGGACCGAAACTCAAAATAAATGCTCAGAGACCGAAGCTACATACCGAGGGTTGCGAGAGAGGAAGAAAACGTGAAGGACGGAGGAGAAACAGAGCTTGAACGGAGTCGGAACGGAGGAAACACGCCGGCGGCCGAGAGGAGAAGTCGCAGAGGAGAAAGAGAACTTTGTTCTCTGGAAAACGATTTTCAGATAATGAAAATCGTTTAAGGCAATTGCTTTATAATGAAATTGATTTCTTAAAATGACCATTTTGCCCTTCTAAAGTTTTATATATTAGTTTCGTCCTTCGTTTCGTTAATCGTCCAACGATTTGGGTTCACCAAATTTCCTTATTTCACCGACAAGTCCAACTTACTATTTGGGATTTATTAAAACCATCCGTTCGCAATTTGGACCTCGTTTGCTATTTTTACGAGAACGTCTCTTACATTACGAAAAGCGTATTTACTCGGAATATAGTGTTTGATCTCCGAAAATTTCCGTAAATTCCTTAAAATTCTTATTATTCGTTGAATCGTAATGACGCTTTCTTTTTGTGAAACGGACCTGATTTGATATATTTACCAAAAATGCTACTAATAATATAATCAAAGGTCCGTACAAACCGGATATTACATTCTACTCTCCTTATTCAGAATTTTGTCCACAAAATTAAATTACACAAACAGATCAGGATACTTAGTCATCATATCCTGCTGTCGCTCCCAGGTAGCCTCTTCCACCTCGTGATTCCGCCATAGAACTTTGACTAGCGGAATTTCTTTGTTGCGTAGAACCTTGATGGAATGCTCCAAAATACGTACTGGCCTCACCTCATAGCTCAAGGTAGGCTGCACCTCGATCTCTGTAGTCTCTACGATATGCGACGGATCGCGCAAGCACTTCCGAAGCATAGATACGTGAAATACGTCGTGGATACCCTCCATAGAAGCCGGAAGCTGCAATCTGTACGCCAACTTCCCGATCCTCTTCAGAATAGGAAAGGGTCCCACATATCGAGGGTTTAACTTACCCCTCCTTCCGAATCTCGCAACGCCTTTGAACGGAGAAACTTTAAGGTAAACCTCGTCACCTTCCTCGAACTCTAGCTCTCTCCGTCTGGTGTCAGCATAGCTCTTCTGCCTGCTCTGAGCTACCTCGATGCGCTGTCGAATAATGGCAATCTTCTCTGCCATTTGCTGCAGAATCTCAGGTCCAACGACGCTGGCCTCGCCAACCTCGTCCCAATACAGCGGAGATCTGCACTTTCGACCATATAAGGCTTCATACGGAGCCATACCGATAGTAGCCTGGAAGCTGTTGTTGTACGAGAACTCGATCAGTGGCAAATACCTGCTCCACGATCCTTGAAACTCAAGCACACACGCTCTGAGCATATCCTCCAAAATCTGATTCGTCCTCTCTGTCTGACCATCAGTCTAAGGATGGAACGCTGTGCTGAAATTAAGCTGAGTCCCCATCGCTTTGTGTAAGCTCTTCCAGAACTTTGACGTGAATCTCGGATCTCTGTCGGAGACAATAGAAACTGGCACGCCGTGCAATCTGACAATCTCCTGTACATAGAGCTCGGCGAGCTGATCCATAGACGATGTCATCTTCACAGGCAAAAAGTGAGCCGACTTTGTCAATCGGTCCACAATAACCCAAATGCCGTCATGGCCTCGCGTAGTCCTCGGGAGCCCCACAATGAAATCCATGGAGATCTGCTCCCACTTCCACTCTGGAATCGGCAGTGGTAACAGTGTTCCAGCGGGTCTCTGGTGCTCAGCCTTTACCTGCTGACATACTAGGCAGGTCTCAACGTACTTGGCAACCTCCCTCTTCATGTTCGGCCACCAGAAATGCTGTTTCAAATCCCGGTACATCTTGGTACTCCCCGGGTGCACAGAATATGCCGAAGAATTTGCCTCGGCCAATATCTCCTTCTTCAGATCCTCGTTGCTAGGCACGTACCACCTATGCCTGAACTTCAGAATACCATCCTCCGATAAATGGAAATCCGACGAGTCTCCCAACGTCATACTAGATAGAAGCTCCATACACTCCGAATCACTCTGCTGAGCCTCGCGTATACGATCCAGAATGGTTGGCCTGAGAGAAATGTTGGCAAGCATATAGGACAACTCTGCCACTATCTCCATGTCGAATCTCTCAATCTCAGACCGCAGCGTAACTGACATCGCTGCTAATGATGGCTGACTCACAGAAGGCACTCTACTCAATGCATCGGCTACCTTGTTCGCCTTTCCTGGGTGGTACTTGATATCAAAATCGTAATCATTGACGAACTCAAGCCATCGCCTCTGTCGCATATTCAGCTCTTTCTGCGTAAATAAGTACTTCAAGCTCTTGTGGTCGGAAAATATCTCGCACTGCTGCCCATATAAATAATGCCTCCATATCTTCAGTGCGAAGACCACAGCTGCTAACTCGAGGTCGTGCGTGGGGTAATTCTGCTCGTACGGCTTCAACTGCCGAGAAGCATAAGAAATAACTCTACCCTCCTGCATCAATACACAACCGAGTCCCACTCCTGATGCATCACAATAAACACTGTATCTGACACCTTCATCAGGTAGCACCAGTACTGGGGCAGTGGTCAATCTCTGCTTTAACTCCATAAAGCTGTCATCACAAGCAGACGACCATACAAACTTCTCGTTCTTCCGAGTCAATCGTGTAAGAGGAAGTGCGATCTTCGAGAATCCCTCTATAAACTTCCGATAATAACCGGCCAATCCGAGAAATCCACGCACCTCACGTACGTTCTTCGGCTGTGGCCAATCTCTGACCACCTGAATCTTGCTCGGATTCACAGAAACTCCGTCCTGTGATATAATATGGCCCAGAAAACTCACTCTGTCAAGCCAGAATTCGCACTTAGAAAACTTCGGATATAGATGATGCTGACATAACGTGCTCAGAACTATCCTCAGATGGTCCTCGTGCTCTTCCTTCGTCTTAGAATAAATCAAGATGTCGTCGATAAACACCACAACGAACTTATCCAGATACTCTTATCTTCGCACGAACCCCAATATATGAATTCTACGGTACTCTTTCATCTATTTAAACACACTCCATACATTATAACAATCTAGGGTATCCCTTTTATAGGTTTATTTCTAAACTTTCATCTTTCTCGACTAGCCGTATTTTAATATTCCTAAAGGTTGTCAATTAGACACAATCCCTACCTACTAAAAACTCATATCTCATAGGGTGTATTCCTCTAATTGTTACTAAACCCTAGATGCGCAAACGCCGTTGATTAAATCGATCTAATCCTACTAATGTATAACTATATTTCTATATGGGGTTTATTGTTATATGTGTATCCTATTATCTTCTCTTCGAGGTTCGCCTAGTAATCCTTCTTACTCACCAATTATTCTCTTCCTTACTAATTTCAGATCTAAATATTTTATCTATCATATGCATATCGTTGCACAGGTAATTAAAATAATACCTGCAATTGTAGAAGGTTGGGCTCCATCGTCGGCGCTGTCAAGCTCGATGAATGCAAAGACTCTAGGTACAACTTTTCTTTGATCTCTGCTATGTTGATCTCGACCCTGATTCGGACAGTCCTTAACAAAATGGCCTGGTTCTCCACACCAATAGCACACGTTCGTACCTACTCTGCACTGTCCCCTGTGCTCTCTCTGGCATTTAGGACAAAGAGGCAACTGAGAAGCCCCTTGTACCAGCTTGCCTTTCCCTCGATCGTTGCCTGGTTGATTTCGGTTCAATAATGGACAATTCATGATATAGTGGCCAGCCTCCCCACATCGATAACACCTATTGGTACGCGTCAGACAATCACCGTAGTGCTTCTTCTGGCATTCGGGACACAGAGGCTTCTGATAAGTTCCTTGTACGCGCTTGTGTCGGCTTTGTTTAGTTTCCTCCCTGCTCATCCTCTTCGTACCACGATTATTGGGAGTGACCACACCTTGGGTCCTTAGGCTTTCCCGGTTTGTCAATATCTCGATCTGATGAGATTGCCTAGCTATAAGTTGAGCTTGTAGGTCTATATGCTGGGCCTGACGGTCCAGAAATTTCGTAAATCGATCTAGCGCGTCATCTCTCGGATCCCTTCCTCGAGTCATAATGTATAAAGCCTAAAACAAATTAAACAGATAATCCTAAGAAACAAAATCAAATAAAGCTATAAACAGACTTACAGTTGATGAAGGATGTTCGCGTAGTGGCTGTGCAGTCGAGCAGTCTACAGAATCGATTTTAAAACCCGGGGGCTCTGATACCATAAATGTAACACCCCTAGTTCCGTACCCGTATTTCCCGTATTATTATTATTATTATTATTATTATTTTTTTTTTTTTATACATTAAACTTATACTTAAGCGGAAACTCAATCAGAATTTAAAACGGAATTGAAATCGGACCTCTAAAACATTTAAAACAAAACGTTTAATAATTAAAAAAAGCTTAAAACATTTAATTATTAAACAATTAAAACAATCAAAAGAAGAGAGGGCAGAATCGGAATTCTGCCCTCGTGAATGGGGCAGCGCACGGTCGCTGCCCTATGCAGCGACCAGGCGCTGGTCGCTGCACACAGCAGCGACCAGGCGCTGGTCGCTGCAATGTGTGCAGCGACTGATCGCTGCACACAGCAGCGACCAGTCGCTCCACAGTGTGCAGCGACTTCGCTGCACACAGCAGCGACTTCGCTCTCTGGAATCCGGTTTCCAGAGAGCAAATATTCACACAACACCTCTCTGGAATCCAATTCCAGAGAGCAAATATACACATTTTAACATCCCATTCATTTTACTTATCACTATTCACAATCAATTCACGAATTCAATCCCTCATAAACGTGTTCTAAACTCGATAGTATGGCGGCGGACTTGGCGAAGTCCAACTGCGTGGATAGCTCTAAAAACCGAGCTATCCGTAACAACCTACAAACAACATTTCAAAACATTTTCATTTAACTTAAACATTTAAACCAAAACATTTCATAACGTTTATCAAAACAGTTTATACCAAAACATTTTACATACAATTACCAAAACGTTATCTAACCCCTATCCAGATCCAAACAACCTAAATATTCTATACAATTATCAGATCAAAACACCCCAAAATAACCCCAGAGTCCATACATACATCCCCACGGGTCATATCGCGCCTCGACTACTCAGCGCACTCCCACGAGCATCATCCATCAACTGCCTCCGACATCAGGAGGAGGAACGTCGTCCTCACCTGGATCTACGTCACCTAGCAGATCACCTACACCATACAGACACATATGAGATATTGAAATCTCAGTAAGCTACATAAATGCAGATGCATGCGTGCGTATGCCATTCAGAAATCATGCTCAGATTCAGATTACAGATACAGAATTACAGATTACAGATTCATTACGTCACAGACAGACATAATTGTCACCGAAACCTCTACCCACTAAGCGGAGAGGGCCCATCCAGCGGTCGGACTACCCTTTCCACCTAGAGAGGGGGGGTACACGCTTGCAACACGCACAGTCGTGCCTGAGACCCATCCCGCGTGACCAGAAACAGACAGATTACGTTTATTCATTCAGATTTCGTTACAGATTTCATTTCAGATATACGTTCCTTTTCTTAAAAACACGTGCAGAAATTCCTTTTCATGACTTTCGAAAACCGTGATGCATGAACAGTTCATATCAGCGGAAAGTAAACAAACAGTTCATATCAGCAGACAATATAACATAACCTATAAACAATTAACCTAACTACCCAACCTAAACAACGTAAACAAGGAACCCTCAAGGATCCTTGATACGACGACGAAGTATGGTGTAGACCTTTCGGTCAAGCAAGTCACGAGAACTTACCTTGAGTGCGCTGGATCTCAAGCTTCGTCCACTGGAGTCGCGTGTCTGAGGTAAAACACGATATTTGTCGTTAAACCCAATTTAACTTATAAACGTCCAAATTACAAAAATCCTTAACTAACGAATTCTCCTAAATTCTCCACTTAGCTATTTAGAGTATTGCGAACGTCAATTAAAGCTTTATAATCCGAAATCTCCAATTACGAGTTTTTTCTAAAAACTAGACATTTTACCTATTTATAACTTTTTCGCAAATTGACTTTTCTTCGTCCAATAACGTCCAATATGTTCAACATATACTTAATTACGGCTAACCTATTAATTACGAGCCCTAATTCGACATTTTTATCAAAACCCTAACTGAAAACCCTAACCCTAATCGGACCGAAACTCAAAATAAATGCTCAGAGACCGAAGCTACATACCGAGGGTTGCGAGAGAGGAAGAAAACGTGAAGGACGGAGGAGAAACAGAGCTTGAACGGAGTCGGAACGGAGGAAACACGCCGGCGGCCGAGAGGAGAAGTCGCAGAGGAGAAAGAGAACTTTGTTCTCTGGAAAACGATTTTCAGATAATGAAAATCGTTTAAGGCAATTGCTTTATAATGAAATTGATTTCTTAAAATGACCATTTTGCCCTTCTAAAGTTTTATATATTAGTTTCGTCCTTCGTTTCGTTAATCGTCCAACGATTTGGGTTCACCAAATTTCCTTATTTCACTGACAAGTCCAACTTACTATTTGGGATTTATTAAAACCGTCCGTTCGCAATTTGGACCTCGTTTGCTATTTTTACGAGAACGTCTCTTACATTACGAAAAGCGTATTTACTCGGAATATAGTGTTTGATCTCCGAAAATTTCCGTAAATTCCTTAAAATTCTTATTATTCGTTAGAATCGTAATGACGCTTTCTTTTTGTGAAACGGACCTGATTTGATATATTTACCAAAAATGCCACTAATAATATAATAATAATATAATCAAAGGTCCGTACAAACCGGATATTACACCAACGTTTTAAAATAATCTCATCCTACTTAAACTACCATATCCTTTAACATACTGTAACATAAGAGTCTTAACCAGAGGTCATAAATCGCCTCTCCAGTCCCGCACTGTCACCTTGAGCATCCTCCAGCAACCAGCCTTAAGCATCGTCTTTGAACATAACATCCTCACCTGAACCTTCTTCACCTACACCATAAGGTTTAACTATAAGCCTAATACTTAGTAAGGAATGCATGCTGACAGATATACATGAGTACACAATTTAAAGAGACATAAGTTCATAAACCATTCCTCATTCATGTTCATCTTTATCATTTACATAACATGTATTAAGGCAGGAGACGAGGGAGGAAGACAGGGGTACATAGTCATTTGCCTATCGCGGCAGTCATACATAATCATTTGCCTATCGCGGCAATCATGATACATCACTCGGCCTCCCCAGTGGGAGAATTCGTGAGCCATACATATCATTAACTCGGCCTCCACCAGTGGGAGATTTCGCGAGTCGTACATATCATTAACTCGGCCTCCACCAGTGGGAGATTTCGCGAGTCATACATAACATTAACTCGGCCTCCACCAGTGGGAGAATTCGCGAGTCATACATAACATAGTCTTTTCCCCGCTCTGCACTTAATCTTGGTTACATTTGCTTTTCATGTTCTCAACTTAATCATAACAGGAACACAGTGCATAGACATAAAGTTCATAGAGAGAAGTCATATCATAAGGACAAGTAAAACATCCTGTAACTTTACATTTACTTACTCAACTTCTTCATATCGTGGAAATAACAAATCATAGTCAATAAGCTAACATCTCAGTGATTTCCTAATACCCTTGCGGTGTAGGGCCCTAGTGGCCGGAAATCTTAACACATTCACTTACCTGGATTCCTTAGCAATCCGAACTTCCTCTCTTTAACTTCTTCACCTGGCCGAAATGTCGGGTGTTACATGTGAACTGTGACGAAATGAAACGATAAAATACGTAATTAAGAGATGGGCGGAGTTGGGGATTTGGTATGGCCGTCCCGTGAGGTGGACTGTGAGGTGTGCTTCCATCCATTTCTTCGAGGAATGTGGGCGTCCCGTGAGGTGGTCTGCAACGTGTACCTATTCCTTTTAACAATATGCAAGTGAAGATGATACGAAATTCAAAGATACGTAATTAAGAGATGGGCGGAGTTGGAATTTAGGTATGGCTGTCCCGTGAGGTGGTTCGCGACGTGCCTCATATCCCTTTCTCTGAGGAATGTGGCCGTCCCGTGAGGTGGTCTGCGACGTGTGTCTATTCCTTCTAACAATATGTAAATGAAAGAGTAAGTTAAATGAAGTGGAAACGAGAACGCGAACAAGAATGAAAACGAAAACGAGAACAGAAACGAAACGAGATGGTAGAAATTGCATATGTTAGGATGTGAGATGTTTTGCTTATTATTATATTACTTGCTTAGCGTTAGGCTAATAGTTGAGTTCTGTAATGTAGGCGACGAATATTTAGCAGGTGAGATCTTCGAGTGTATCCAGGACTAGGGCGATTGAGGGAGTGCCCTTGTGTGACGATCCAGCTGTTTGTTAGGGAAATTTAACCGAGGAAGTGTGCGATATTTTGAAGTAAGGTTTAAGGGCGTGTTTTTATGTTTTGAAAATGATTTGGAAAAAAATAGTGTTTTGATTTGGATGGGATGGATAATTGTATGTTTTTGAGTCATTTTGAGATGTAGCTGGGTTTTTATGATTCAAACGTGTTATGTTGTCCAATTTTCTGCAAAATGATGAAGTTTTATTTAAGGATGAAAACAGAGGCTAATGAAGTGCTAACCGGTGCACTCAGGTGTCGACCGGTTAGGCTAAAATTGGTAAAGGTGTCGACACTAAGGATCGACCGATGCAAACAGAGGCTAATAGATGTCGACCTGTGCCTACAGGTGTCGACCGGTTAGGCTAGGTGTCGACCCCAAGGTTCGACCGATGAAAACAGAGGGTAATAAAGTGTCGACCGGTGCATTCAGGAGTCGACCGATTTGTGTAAACTGGTAGAGGTGTCGACCACGAGGATCGACTGATGCAAACAGAGGCGGACGAAGTGTCGATCTATGTGTATAGGTGTCGACTGATCGGCCACAGCGTGGATTGTTTTTCTAAAATTCTGATTTTCAACCTTTTGATTTCCAACTTTGAACAAATGTTTTAAACGTGTTTTAAAATATTTTCCCGCCCGCTTCGGAGAGGAGTCGAAAATTTTACACCGATAAACAGGTATGAAAATAGTTATGGTAGTAAGAGCGGCGATCCGGGCCGGATGACTTGTGGGGCGCCACAGTGTTTGTGGGGATGAACAAGGTTTGCTCAGATTGGGCGAAGAGGTTCATTCTACTATTTTCAGATTTAAGCTTTAAGCTCAGTACTGAAGTTTCTAATGCATTTATTGATATATATTCGAAGTGTGGTTGCTTAGAGATGGCACATGTAAGATTATGCGGATCTTAGCATTCGCATAGTCTGCAATGGCGTCTGACAGACGATACTCGCTAGCTTTTTTTTTTTTTTTTTGAGGGAAAACAACTTGTGATTTTGCGGCTTAGTTAGAACTGAAGAATTTGTTGAAGACGAACAAGAATTTTACTACTTTCAGACGAATTTGGCGTCTCTGACCTCATTGATACAGTGGAAAGATCTAAGGATTGAGCTTCATTTCAGGTTTGTTTTTCAATCAAAACCCATTATGCAGAAAAATAACTTTTTCGAAAATGGAAGAGGTAATGAAGGCCAAAAGAAACTGAATTTTCAGCTTTACCTTGTCGCTCATGAGCTCTGTTTTTTTCTTTTGCATCTCTGTATCTAATCTCCCTCCATTGTCCTAATGTCCTTAACTCATCTCCTGCCGTGAACTCTACTTCCGCAAGAATACCACACTGATAAGGGTATCTCCTTTCCTCTTATAGAGAGAGAGAGAGAGAGGACTGTAAAGATGGTGGGCCGGAGAAGAAGAGGAGAGGCTGGCCGGAGAAGAAGAAGGGAACAGGGAGAGAGAGCGGTTAGAGAAGACGTGGCGGTCTAACCATTTTTGAGATAATTTAAGATATATAATATTAAATAAATAACAATATTTAGGTTATCCGCTCATTTGAGCTATTGGTTATTACAGTATTGCCCTCGTTTGAGTTTGTGAGCATCTCCGTCTCGACTGGACCTTCTTTGTTTCATCAGTTTCCTGGTTTTCAGTAGCTATTAGCTCAAATTCATGGAAGAATTTCAAGCATTCAATCCTAATCCTTCATACGATCTGATAATTCTCGGAGCTTCTGGTTTTACAGGCAAGTATGTCGTCAAGGAGGCCTTTAAATTCCTCAATTTTCCATCTTCTCCTCTCAAAACCCTAGCCGTTGCTGGTAGAAACCCTGCTAAGCTCACCCAAACTCTTCAATGGGCGAGCCATCCTCACTCCCCACCCCCGATCCCCATCCTCACCGCAGACACTTCCGATCCTCAGTCTCTTCGTCGCCTGTGCGCCCAGACCAAGCTCATCCTTAACTGCGTTGGCCCGTTTCGTCTCTACGGCGATCCGGTTGTTGCTGCTTGCGCAGAAACGGGGTGTGATTATCTCGATATATGTGGGGAGCCTGAGTTTATGGAGAGGACGGAGGCGAAGTACCATGAGAAGGCGGTGGAGACGGGTTCTTTGATTGTTTCAGCGTGTGGATTCGATTCGATTCCCGCTGAGTTAGGGTTTATGTTCAATTCCAGACAGTGGAGTACTCCGTCGGCACCTAATCAGATCGAAGCATATCTGAGCTTGGAATCAGATAAAAGGATTGTTGGAAATTTGGGGACGTATGAGTCAGCCGTATTAGGAGTGGCTAATGCAGAGCAGTTGCAGCAACTAAGGCGGTCTAGGCCGAGAAGAGCAAGGCCAACGGTGAGAAATTTCCTTTATTTTCGACACTATATAGCTGTGATGTTCAGTTCCCTGTTTTGCCTATTTGTTTCTGCTTCCATTATCTTTATCTTGTTCTGAGATTTTCACTGTAGATGCTATCTTCTCTAGACTTACTTGTGGATCAAAGGACTTAGTGAATTCTGTACCTAGATGTAGCCATCGTATCTAGAGTGACCTACTATAAATTTGCCTGTTGTGATTTGTGCTTTTGATTGTTTTTATTCATTTATCGCTTTAGTTTTTGTTCTTGCTCTGGGACAAATTATAGTTTCATTCCAGAGATTATTTTCAGGTCAAGGTTTCGTATAATTATCATTGAATCTGCAATTCCTTAGAACTTATATTTTCTGCTAGCATTTTTGTGATTGAGTTATTGTTAAACAAAAATGGCTTCATCTTGTTAATCAATGATGATCGAAGAGGACTGAAGCTAAATTCCTTTTTTCCCCTCAGATTCCGGGCCCTCCTCCGCCCAAAGGACCAGTGATAGAGCACCAAAAAGAGATCGGACTCCGGGCTGTGAAGCTACCATCAGCAGATTCTGTTGTAGTTCGAAGAACCCTTTCACTTTTGGCTGAAAATCCCCACGGTTTGCCTGGGAGGAACGAGAGCAGAGAATACTGTCAAGCTAGAGAATCCTTCTGGCCAACTGTGAAAGCAGCTCATTTTGGGGTTAAACTAGGCTCCAAGTCTCTTCTGGGCGTCCTCCGATTCATCGGTGTCGGAGTCTTCATCGGACTGTTGGGCAAAACTGGTTTGGGAAGGCAGCTTCTGTTCAAATTTCCGTCTGTTTTCAGCCTTGGGTGGTTCAAGAAGAAAGGGCCTTCCGAGGATGAGGTTCAAAGTGCTTCGTTTAAGATGTGGTTCATCGGACGTGGTTATAGTGATGCCACTCAGGTTCCTGCTGAGAACCCGAAGCGGTTCTCAGCTGACGTGGAAATTGTAACAAGAGTAATGGGGCCTGAGATAGGGTATATTACAACTCCCATAATTCTTCTTCAATGTGCTCTAATTCTCTTGACTCAGCGAGATGACCTGCCTCGGGGAGGGTCTTTTCCGCCCGGGATCGTGTTCGGCTCGACTGACCTCCAAGAACGACTCCAAGAAAACGGAATATCTTTCGACGTCGTATCGAAGAAGTCGATTTGATTGTACAATTACTTGTTTGCATCTTGTTTGATGAGCTGAGAGAGAGGATGGATAGACTACCGACCAATTCCGACAAAAAGAATAAGATTTAGTTTTTAATAATTGTTGAACGAGCTTGAAGATTTTGTTTTTTGTTTTTTTTTTAATTCTTAAAATCAAAATAAATAAATAAAACTTAAATTATAGGGTGATAGATAAATTAAGTCACGGTAACAAAATAAATTTTAAACTATTATAAATTAATAAATTATCTCTTACGTCGTTAAAAATCATACGTAGTCGATCGCGTGAAGTTGAGGGCACCCATTTACTAATGTATTTTGCACTCATTTTAAGCGTAGATGGTCACATCTTAACTGCAGGCAACTGCACGGTCGATCGCGTGAAATCGGGTCATCCGTTCTCTAGTGTATTTTACATTCATTTCAACTGCAGACGACTGTATTTTAACTATGACCTACCATAAAAGGTTGAATCGTTAGCGAATAATAGTTTAAAGATTGTTTTGTAATTTTTATTGATAATTAGCTTAAAAAAAAAGGACCATTTTTGCAAGTCGATGAAGGTCTAGTGTTAACCCGACGGGGCGTTGGGGAATTATCGCAGACGTCTGCGATGAGCTGCCTCAGAAGCGCTGTCCCTGTTTCCTTGCCTTCACTCGATATCAGCGTGAGAAGAAACTACCCTTCATCGTCCTCTTCCACGTTTCTCCTTACGTCTCTCCTCCTCTCTCTAGTATCCGAGGTACGATTGTCTGCTCTCGCATTCACTGTTTATGTTACGTTTATTTTTGTTCTTTCTGATTTTGATGACTTTAGTTTCAAGAATCTATCACTCTGGCGTTCCTGCGAGGCCTCTTGCTTCAGTGGAAGCCGCGGATTTTGAGGGTAATTGTGAAAATCTATGGTTAGAGCCACCGGAGACTTCAACTCAAGATACTG
Organism: Begonia masoniana; assembly: GCA_022432975.1. Lineage (NCBI taxonomy): Eukaryota > Viridiplantae > Streptophyta > Magnoliopsida > Cucurbitales > Begoniaceae > Begonia > Begonia masoniana. Next base: position 11,007,050 of record CM039502.1, read on the forward strand.
TTGAACTCCCCACTGACGCCGACGGTGTTTCCAGCCTGATCAAGATGGAGCGGATACCAATGGTCTCTTTTGGCGCTAAATCCTCGCTCCATAAACGGTGGTTTCCGTATCTTGATAAGGTTAGGTGTGAAACCACTAGTTTGGATAGCTTTGAGGTGTTGGAGGCGGTTGGTCCGTGCATATTAGAGTCGAGGAAGGAGAGATTCAGGAACGCGGTGGAGAATCGGAGCTATTCTCTTTGTCTTGTGGTGGAGGGTTTGAGTGATTTCAGCAATGTTTCGGCGGCATGTTGGTCTGCTGATGCATTCGGAGTTCAGTCTGTTCATGTAATCTCTTGTGACAACTTGAAAAGGTGCAACATTGAGGGGAAAGAGGTTTCTGAATATCTGTGAATTGTTCAAATTTCGATCTATAATCTGCAATTTCTCCATATTAATTGCAGATAGTTGATTGTGAGTATTTGGTTTATTTTGTGCTTGGAATAAACGAATTAGTGATTGCTTGCTTATTTTGTTCGTGTTATCTCACAAAAAATTCTTTCAGTGAGAGATTTTGTCACGACCCGAAAAGGGGCCAGACAAGAACGCCAGGCTAACCGATCAACCTCGGTGAGGTCCACCGTCTAGCCTAAGACTGAGTGCGGAAGTTTTTGCAATAATCCAAGACTTCTCAATGTAACAAATATGAGAAACGAGCAATAATGGAAAAACTGGAATTAATAAAGATAGTACAAACCCAAATATGTAGCAATATCCAGAATATATTCTTACATTTCACGAAATGCCGAAAAATAGAAATAAACACTACTTCTAATCGATTGGTGCCGATCCAGCTCACTTCTACTTCCTTCTTCCTTTACCTGTGGAGGAGGGGAAAGTCGTTGGGGTGAGTGACAAACTCAGTATGAGATGCTATACCTACCACTCATGTTATAATGCATGCCAGTTATAATAGCAATGAATAAGTATCAACTCTCAAAACCAATTCTATGTTATTAAATATCTTCTCATTTTTAGATAGATCAATCAGGCTAACTTTTAAAGTAAAGTGTATACTAACTACGCCCTCACTATCCATACCGAACTACATAGTCAAGTGCACCGTAAAAAAGAAGACCACACAAGGATCCTCCGAAACACACCACACAGAAAGACAACAATAACATTAGACAAAACCTCATAAGGAGAATAGATATAGTCAACCATCAGAGGAATCACGGTCGGTATACCCTAGGCCTCGTGGATCATACGGTAGGTCACCATGAGGGAATCAACGATCACTCTCGACCGGTCGACATACCCTGGGCCTCGTAGATCACACGGTAGCTCACCAGAAGGGAATCAATGATCACTCTACCCTGAGCCCTCGGGAACACCGCACAAGGGACTTATCATACCGGGGTATCAACGAACAAACACTGATTAGGTCAGGTAACAGGGCTAGCATAGCTCAATACCCAGGACAAGCCAAAGCTCCGAGTCCACAACCACATGCAAGGAGTTTAACAAGAGGGAACTCAACCTGGAGGGAATCGACAACCACTCATCCCGGAGCCCTATCCAAACGATTGTGGGAGTACCACGACAACCCTCAAACACGGGTGCATCTGGGCAAAATCCCTTGATACTCTTAGCAAGGCCCCGCTAAGAGTGTCAAACGATTACCTCCAGAATCAACTCCAAATGGCAATACAGAAAACTATGCAATGCATCAAAAAACCAGTCCACAATAAAACATAACAGTATAGTATGATGATCAATCTCAACTCAAACTCGTCGGCAAGACAAGCAAACATGGCTGTAGGCAGTCAAATCAAGTCAAAAGTATACATGCCTATTTAATGTAATATGCTCATGTTTTTAAAATAACCGACATCAATATCAAGAGTAATCCACCACAATAATACATATATGCATGTTATGTAGGTATATCGCAGTAAATATAATAACTCATACCACCGAGGCGAGTCCTCCTAACTTCAGTGGTCTGTTTCTCCTCGGGGATCGTCTCGAGGTTTGCAAAGTCCTTCGAATCTGGGAGTCAACACAAGAAAAGAACCTCGTTAAAATCTAATTGGGATTATAAATGATATAAACTGCGAACCGAGGCGAAAACGGGTCCAAACGGCTCGAGTTAACTTTTGGTCAAAAGTCAACATTTGGTCAAAGTAACGGTCGGTCAAAGTCAACGATCAACGGCCAAAATCATCCGTTGACTTTGACGGCTCAACAGTCAAAGGGGTTGGACCGGTTCGAGTCAGACCTGGTTCGGGTCAGACCGGTCAGTCTAGTTTGGGTTAGGGTCGGATCTAATTCGGGTCAGACCGGTCAGGTCTAGTTTGGATAAACCCAACCCAGCTGGGCTCGAGTCGGACCCAGCATATTCTGACTGGGACCGGGTCGAATTCGGCCTGACCCAATCTAAGCCCGACTCGGCCTTAGGCCCGAGTTGACTCGGCCCAAAGCACGAATCGACTCAGCCCAGTGCCGAGTTGACTCAGCTATCGGCCGAGTTAACTCGGCCATCGACGGCCGATTGCCTCAAGGTTGGAAATCACGTTTTTCTGACCTGAATTTCTCCGAATCTTGTTTCCTACACGTTCCTTATCTCTTTTTCGTCCAATCCTGTTAAAAACACCAAAAAATCGTGTCATGGAAGAGCCCATACGCACAGGAGAGCCCAAGCCCAGCACAGAGAGCAGGCTGTCGACGTGTCCATACCGTTAGGAAGCGAAGCCGATATAACCAGCAGCTAGGGAAGTGAGGAGAGCGTGAAATGAATTGTCTGTTTCTTTACTTTGTTTTTACTGTTTATCTTTTCCTTTTCCAATTCATTTCTCTGTAAACGTTTGGAAGCCATATAGAAGAGTTGTGAACCCTGGGTTCCACAACAATGGTATCAGAGCCACTACAATCGGCGATGGCAGAAAGGAGAGCAAAATCAGACGAAAAGAGCCTACAGAAGCTCACCGACGGGCTCCAAGGATTGCAAAACGCGATGTCCGATTTAAGCACTCAGGTGGCCTCCACCGGCCAAGCTCTTCAAGATCTGCTAATTACACAGGACCGCTTGGGGAGGACAATCCACACCATGGTGCAACAGTCGACAGCACAGCTAGAGGCGATTTTGTCCATGGTTACGAAATTGGCTCAGTCTCAGTTTAAGTCGATCGCTGCCGCGGAGATGACGCATATTTGATAACTCTTAAATTAGAGTTATTTTATATGGTATTTAATTGATAGAACTTGTATGATTTGAGTAAATGCAAGAAGAAATTTGTAGGCATTTACTACAATTGCTATGTAATGCTGCAGCATTAGTGCTTTGATTGAATTTAATATATATTATGCAGATTATCTATTAAAAGTATATTTTTTTCTCCTTAATTTGAATTTATATTTTTTGTATTTGAATGCAATTTTATTAGAGGAAAAATCAAATTTCAAAAGCTGAAGATTATGGAGAGAGAGAAAGCAAATCAGAGAAATATTGGTTACCATAAATAAATGAGGAAATCAAGAAATTATGCTGATAGTTTGAAAAGCCGTAGACACATGGCAATGTAGAAGTGGACAAAAATGGATGGAAGAGTCAAATGGAAGAAATAAATGTGGAATTATTGGAACACGTTGAAGGAGAACCAAAGAGAGAGAAGGTTATTTTGGAAGAATGCTAAAACAGGGGAACAATAAAATAAAGGGTAAAATGCAAAAAATGGACTCAACTATTGGTGGAGTGCAAAAAATGGATTAAACTTTTTTTTTTGGACAAAAAACAGCTTAAACTATCCAAAATGTCCAAACAATGGACTCCCGGCAAACCGATATGCCCCCGCATTCACTTTTCTGAAGGGAGAACGGGTACCCGCGTTCTGAGAACTGGTACCCGTTCTCCCTTCATAAATTTGAACATAAAGAGAAATTTTTATAAATTAATTTTAAAAAATACCAAACGATATTTAATTTACTTGAAATTTTTACCACATGTTTACCACATCATGAAAAGATAATCTTAAAATTTTCGTAATTTTATAACACTTGTATGAGTTATTATAATTTTTTTTATAAAATAAATATTTAAATTTATAATATATCGTACAAGTATTCTCAAATCACAAAAATTTTTACATTACCTTCCAATGATGTGTTGAGTATGTGGTAAAAATTTCAAGTAAATTGAATATCGTTTAGTATTTTTTAAAATTAATTTATAAAAATTTCTCTTTATGTCCAAATTTATGAAGGGAGAACGGGTACCCGTTCTCAGAACGCGGGTACCCGTTCTCCCTTCAAAAAAGTTTCCGCGGGGGGTTGTCTAGTGCAAAAAATAACCCCATGGAAAACGGTTTGCCGCGTCTCGAACGCGGGTACCCGTTCTCCCTTCAGAAAAGTGAACGCGGGGGCATATCGGTTTGCCGGGAGTCCATTTTTTGGACATTTTGGATAGTTTAAGCCGTTTTTTGTCCGAAAAAAAAGTTCAATCCGTTTTTTGCACTCCACCGATAGTTGAGTCCATTTTTTGCATTTTACCCTAAAATAAAAGCAAATTGGAGAGAGAAAATGGAACATCAAAAAAATGCAGAACAAAAAGGCGTGACTTCTTGCTAAAGGAAGGAGTTCTGGAACAAAAGAGGAGGAACCCGACGACTTAATCATTTTTTTTACCTTCTTCTTCTTTAGTATTACTTTTATGTTATTGAAAACTTTAATTTTATTTAGTATTGCTATCATGATTTTAGGCTAAATTTTATTATATTGATTAGGACGATAGTACTTGTTACGGTTTTTGCTACGATCTCGGTTTTGTTATGCAATTGTTTATTGAACAATTATTTGTGATATTCCTTGCTAAGTGAGATCATATCAATAGATAGGTTGACGATCCATGTTTATATTGTATCGATAGATAGATATAAATTGTTAGATACACGAATAATTAATTTGATTAAATTGTTACAACGTGATTAGCATTAATTCGATTGGCAATAAGAATGGGGCAATTAGGAAATTCAATATTAGTTACATTCCTTCAAGGTTGAAAGAAATTTTAAATTGAATTTACCTAAGCAATTCGAAAGAATCATAGAATTATTCAATTCTTGCTGTAATACCCGGTTTTATGAGATATTAATATTATAATATATGATGGTATTTTCGTAAATATGTCAAATCAAGTCCGTTTTACGAAAAGAAAGCGTCATTAGAATCCTAACGATTAATAGGAATTTTAAGAAATTTACGAGAATTTTTGGAATAATAACGCTATATTTCGAGTAATTACGTTTCTCGAAATATAAAGGACGTTTAGTAAATATAGTAAACGAGTTCTGTTTTGCGAACAGATAGTTTTAATAAATCCCAGATGAAAAGTTGGAGTTATTGGAGAAATAAAAAGATTTGGTGAAACCAAATAGCTAGTGAATTAACGAAACAAACGACGAAACTAATATAAAAACAATGCAAGGGCAAAACGGTAATTTGTCAAATCAATATTATAAAATAACAAATCATTTTCTTCTTCTTCATTTCTCCTCTTCTGCGCGAAGAACCAGAGAGCGAAGCTCTCTGTCGTCAACGATCCTTCGACATTCCGACCTCCGATTCGTCCTCCGATCGTCTCGATTCTTCGCGATTTCTTCCCCAATCCCGATCCTAGGTATGATTCTAAGGTTTTAGGAAAGTTTATTACGACTTTTACGGAGTTTAAGCAATTAGGGTTTCGTTTAGGTTTTGTTAGAAATCGTGATTTAAGGTTCGAAATTGATAGGTTTGCCGTAATTAAGGATATAGTGAATGTATTGGATGAATTTAATTGATTTAGGATGAATGTTAAAGTTTGAGAAATTTCGGGTTTTAGGGAAAAACTCGTTAATTGTTGTTTCAAGGTATCAATTGTAAATTTTTCATCGATATGCCTCAATTAGTTAAGTTAAAGCTTTATGAAATTTCCTTAGTTAAGGTTTTATTGAATTCGGACGATTAGAAGTTTAAACGTGTGGTATTGATAATCGTTGTGTTTTGCCTCAGACAAACAACGCTCGTGGACGGAGCTTGAGCTGCTTTGGACACGAGGTAAGTTCTCGTGATCTTCTTTGGCCGATTGGCCTACACTGTACGTCGAAGTCGTCTCGAGGAGTTTTGGTTGGGTAGTTAGGTTAGTCATTTATAGGTTGTGTTTGTTTATCGTCTTGATGGTACACATGCTGGTTGTTTACTTTATGCATTTGACTGCTCATGCATCACGTCTGTTAAAGCATCTGTTTAAAAGAATGAACGAAATGAATCTACGTAATCTGTTATCTGGTCACGGCGAGGTGATTTAGACCTCAGTGACATTCTGTCTGCGACCTAATTAAAAAGTAAAATGAACCAACAAAAATTTACGTAATCTGTATCTTGTCACGGCGAGGTGGGTTTAGGCCTCGGTGACAATCTGTCTGCAACATAATGAATCTGAATCTGTTATCTGCATGTTTTATGAATGACATACGCATCTGCACGCATTCTGCATGTACGAGACTTGCTGAGATTTTATCTCATATGTGTCTGTATGGTGTAGGTGACTACGAGGAAACAGGTGAGGACGATGTTCCTCCTCCTGAGGCATGAGTTCAGTTGACGGAGGATGGCTTGCGTGGTGTGCTGGCGTAGTCGATGCTTACCTGACCCGTGGGGAAGTATGTACGTATTTTGAGGATATTAGGTTATTTTGGATAAATTGTACAAAGTTAGAATATTTTAGGATGTTGGATCTGATAGTGGATAGGTTTATGTTGATGTTTTAAACATTTTTGGAAACCTGTTTTATAAACTGTTTTTATAAAGTTTTATTGGAAATTGTTTAGTGATTTAAAACAGGAGGAAATGGATAGTTTTCGAACGTATCCACGAAGTTTGTTTTCACGAAAGTTCGTTATGTTTTAAACACGTTTTAAAGTATGTTTAGGCCGTTAAGTGGGGATTGATAAATTGAGAAGCAAGTTAAGTTTTCTGGAAGTGTGTAGAGTGCATATGTAGGAGGAGGAAATGAAAAGGGTTGAAGTTTGCTGTAACGACCCCATTTCCCAGTAAGATATTGTCCGCTCTGGGGATTGGGCCGTAGCCCAATATCCTCCCCTCACGGCTTTGTTTGGCGAGAACTTCCCGGAAGGTCACCTAACCTGGAATTGTTCTCGCCGAAGCACTTTTAACTTTGGAGTTCTTATGGGATCCGTTGTCAATTGTGCTCCAAAACGCGTCTTGCTCTCTTGGGAGGAATCTCTTACATATGTTTCACTTCCATGTACTTCCCCAAGCGATGTGGGATTGTGACAACCCCCCCTTTACGACCCGGGATTCGCCTATACTCGAGTCCGGGATTCGCCTACACTCGGCTTAGGTCCCGAGGTTTGCCCCGCAGTCGTACACATACGTTCACATTCGGGTCATCACAATCACCCCCTCTCGGGGGCCCAACGTCCTCGTTGGCCACATTTCCGGTTGGGTACAGGCTCTGATACCATTTGTAACGACCTCATTTCCCAGCAAGATATTGTCCGCTTTGGGGATTGGGCCGTAGCCCAATATCCTCCCCTCACGGCTTTGTTTGGCGAGAACTTCCCGGAAGGTCACTCAACCTGGAATTGCTCTCGCCGAAGCACTTTTAACTTCGGAGTTCTTATGGGATCCGTTGTCAATTGTGCTCCAAAACGCGTCTTGCTATCTTGGGAGGGATCTCTTACATATGTTTCACTTCCATGTACTTAGGGGGGGGGGGGGGTTGTCACAATCCCACATCGCTTGGGGAAGTACATGGAAGTGAAACATATGTAAGAGATCCCTCCCAAGATAGCAAGACGCGTTTTGGAGCACAATTGACAACGGATCCCATAAGAACTCCGAAGTTAAAAGTGCTTCGGCGAGAGCAATTCCAGGTTGGGTGACCTTCCGGGAAGTTCTCGCCAAACAAAGCCGTGAGAGGAGGATATTGGGCTACGGCCCAATCCCCAGAGCGAACAATATCTTGCTGGAAAATGGGGTCGTTATATTTGCTCTCTGGAATTTCGATTCCAGAGAGCTTGCCAATAGAAAAATGTGATCGCCAAAATGGAGTGGAGGCCGAAATGATGCGGCGACTGATCGCCAGGGTGAGGGGCGACCAATCGCCCCTCCATGTCTCGAACTCGGCGATCGATCTCCAAAAATTATGGAGATCGATCGCCCCTCATTGTTTTACCATCGGCGATCGATCTCCAAAAATTATGGAGATCGATCGCCCCTCCTCTTCCGTCGCAATTGTACGGTTCTGCCCTCCCCTTTTTCGGCCGATTGTTTAATTGTTTTTTTAAAAGTTTTAATTTTTTTATTTAATTAGTTTTGCGTTTGTCTTTAATTGGTTTAAAAGTTAGATTTTATTTCCGATTCAGATTGCGCTTAAGGTTAAATTAAAGTTTAAAAATGATAAGATTATTGGGATGATAAGTGTAAAAAAAAAAAAAAAATGTACGGGAAGTCGGGTACAGTACTAGGGTCGTTACACTTGCTGTTCATAGATAATACTGCAGAGCATTACCAGAGCATTAGTAGTAAAATTATCGTAACGAAGAAATTGATCCTAGCCAAGGCCTTCTTTTATCATTTTTACCACGTTTATTCTGATTTACTTTGTTTCATCGTCATTCTGATTTTATTTCTATTTATTTTCATTTATCATCTTAATATTTTTATAAGATTTTTATAGCAATTAATTCACTAAGAATATTCTCGTGGGATCGATACTTTGCTTACTTATTACTTCGCTAGCGACACGTGCACTTGGGTATAAGTGTGTAAAATCACTAACAATATTCTCCAGCAATCGACCGAATCTAGACAGGAGCAATATGTGGGGACCTATTTTTGGCGACAACAGCAAGCAAAGGGAGATTCATCTCTGCCTTCTTCCAGCGCACCAGTCGCAGCGGCTGAATCGGGGCCGAAGGCAGCCGTATTCGGAGAGCACGGACAGAAACAACCAGTACACAGTGCCCCATTCCTGCCATTTTACACAACTTCTGGTTTCAACTCGTCAAGGACATACCCAGATAGCTTAATCTTGCCTAACCAGTCCGATACCTTCACAGATATCTTTCCAGTTCCTCTGGGTGATCAGAGTGTACAATTGACAACTTCTGGAAATTTCGAGGAAGCCTTAGCTTTGTGTAAGCTGCTTCCGCCTGAAGATGCAAGTCTTCGAGCTGCGAAAGAAGATGACATGGACTAGTCACCTCCAAGCCATATAGTGGAATCAGAGGAGCATTCATCACTAGAGTGTAGGAAGATGAACCATAATACTCTGATGGCACCCGTTAAGTTCTTACAGAAGAAAAGACCAAGTAACAATGAAAGGGCCACTGCTGAAGGAACCGAAGAGGTTGTTTTAGATGCTGTTGAAGATAGGTTTAAAAAATCAAACAAGGGGCGGGGTAACATCTCCATTGGCTCTGCTGCTAGGGAGATGGCTGCGATACTTGATACAACACTACTTCAAGCTCTGCTTCTTACTGGACAGTTTTCTGCGAGTCTAGAATTGCTAAAAGTTCTCAACTACTGTGATGTAAGAATGTGTGAGGAAATTCTTTGTGGAGAACAAATTCGGGAAGGAAAAGTAGATCTCGGGAGTCCAGCAGTTCTTATCATGAGTTCATTTGACGTTTTAATTTTTAAGATCCTAAATTATAAATCGACAAAAAATAAATTATATTATAAGCCTCAATTGTATCTTTTCCTGGATGGAAGTGAACTTCTCAAGACTTTACATAGAGGTATTTCAAATGCATCTAGGGAAGAAGAAGGTAAGGGTAAGGAATGCAGTAGTAGTTCAGTGGGAGAGAATTCCGATTTGCCTCATATATGTTCTGCTGGATTGAGTGAAGACAAAACTACTTTGAGAGGTGAACATATTGCTTCTGGAGTAGTTATAGAGAATTTGAACGCTGAAGTTGTCAAAGCAGTCATGTTGGCTGACTCTACTCAAATATGTGAGGATACGATACACCATGGGAAGGATAATGTGTGTGGTCTAGATGTTTCAACTGGCAAAAGGGAGACGACGAGGTCGTCGTATGAGTCTATTAACAGTGATTACCAGGTAGACGAAGGAGGTCATTCTTCAGCTTTTAGGGAACATAGAGCAGATAATAATTTATTAGTTCACAGCGTACAATCTAACGAAACTGACAGCAAAGACCCCGCACCAATTTATTTGGATAGTGTGGCAATGAGTGGCTCACTATACAATGCCCACTTAGGTATTGAAGATGGCATGATTATGGACAAACATATTAATCACAATAAAAATCAAGTGTTCAATTCTGAAGTGGATCATGGCCATCTGGATGTAAAAGAAGAAAGTAAAGTGTCTGCGAAAGAACGTATATCTATTGTAACGCCCCCGAACCCACCCTGTCTCGGAGCGCTACTTTGCTAACTAATCCCACGTTAAGACATAATTTTCTGAACCCTAAAACATAAAATAAAATCTCTTAAGTCATACCTAGCTGTCTAGACTTATTAATTTCTCTTAATCCTAACCTTTAAGCACCACGGCGTCCTTCCCGAAAATTTTGACAAAGTAACGCCTGAAAATGGCACCTCCAAAATGCTAAGTACCTGCAAATAAATCAATTCCCAAACAACCAGAATATTCCAACCATCTAACTAACCTACGACATCACCAAATAACAGTACAGAGGAAACTATAATACAAACATCCCTAAGTGAAGAAAGTCCACAGTGTAGGGCGACACGTCACCCTTAACTATGACTAAATACAACATTCCCCAAACAGAAATCTACAATAAACTACTCAAATACAAAGCCCCACATCCCCGAAGACCATGGTCGAGGCGCCCCAACAACTGCCCGCACCGGCATGCCCCGTACTCCTCCGACTGCTGCCAAGTCCTGTCTCACTCGCTTAGTTCACCTGTAACCGCATCATTACCTACACCACAGAACACACACGCACACGTAAGCTTACGCTTAGCAAGTAGGGGATAACAAAGATAAACATGCACAATGCACCACAACTCTCATGCAGTCTTAACACAACAACACAACACCACTCCACACGACAACGCAACACATCACGAATAAGACTGCCTGCATCGAAAGATGTCAAACCACCACCCTACTAGTCCCTCGCAGGTACCACCTTAACGCGACTGGGCGACTCCTTTGGAGTCCCTCGCAGGTGCTACCCTAACGCGATTGGGCGACTCAACAATAGTCCCTCGCAAGTACCACCCTAACGCGACTAGGCAACTCCCCTGGAGTCCCTCGCAGGTGCTACCCTAACGCGACTGGGCGACTCAAAAATAGTCCCTCACAGGTACCACCCTAACGAGACTAGGCAACTCCCCTGGAGTCCCTCGCAGGTGCTACCCTAACGCGACTGGGCGACTCAACAATAGTCCCTCGCAGGTACCACCCTAACGCGACTAGGCAACTCCCCTGGAGTCCCTCGCAGGTGCTACCCTAACGCGACTGGGCGACTCAACAATAGTCCCTCGCAGGTACCACTCTAACGCGATAAGGCAACTCCCCTGGAGTCCTTCGCAGGTGCTACGCTAACGCGACTGGGCGACTCAACAATAGTCCCTCGCAGGTACCACCCTAACGCGACTAGGCAACTCCCCTGGAGTCCCTCGCAGGTGCTACCCTAACGCGACTGGGCGACTCAACAATAGTCCCTCGCAGATACTACCCTAACGCGACTAGGCAACTCCCCTGGAGTCCCTCGCAGGTGCTACCCTAACGCGACTGGGCGACTCAACAATAGTCCCTCGACAGGTACATGGTACCACCCTAACGCGACTAAGCAACTCCCCTGGAGTCCCTCGCAGGTGCTACCCTAACGCGACTGGGCGACTCAACAATAGTCCCCTCGCAGGTACCACCCTAACGCGACTAGGCAACTCCCCTGGAGTCCCTCGCAGGTGCTACCCTAACGCGACTGGGCGACTCAACAATAGTCCCTCGCAGGTACCACCCTAACGCGACTAGGCAACTCCCCTGGAGTCCCTCGCAGGTGCTACCCTAACGCGACTGGGCGACTCAATAATAGTCCCTCGCAGGTACCACCCTAACGCGGCGATTGGAAGCATTGGAAAAAGAAGAGGATTAGACCAGTAAAGTTGTTTATGCCAGTATGAAGTGTATGAGGTTAGGAAAAAAGGCCTATATTTGTGAAGGTTTCCACGAGTTGATTTTGAGCAAGAGAGATTGTTTCGACCAAGGAAGGTTTGTAGCATTGATGAGGGTAGGTGCCAGAAAGTTCAGTGGACCAGATCTAAACATTCAGTTTTTTTAAATGACCTATTGAGAGGGTATGCTTCCTCTAAGTATTATCGCCAATCGAAAGAATTTCCAACGAGGTTAGATTTCTATGCAGAAGGTATACTCCTTTGATGATGTTCTGGCTTAAGTCCAGATGTTTTAGCCCAAAGATAGATCATATGTGGTTTTGGAAATTTTTCCGACCACCTTGTTCTGACCAATACGAATAAATGAGTGGTGCGCAGAAGATTGCGAGGAATCT
>CM039502.1:11019707-11127207 GCA_022432975.1 Begonia masoniana
TATTCTTTCTTCATAACACATGAATGTAGCAACTACTGTTTTCCTTCTCCTTCTTCTTCTTCTTCCTTCGGGCTTCAGTCTTCTTCTTCGATAGAGGTCTAGCTATATTCTGGTTATTAGCAGCCTGCAGAGATGGCGACATGTCAATGTTGTGTTAAAGTGCAGAAAACATCATCTTCTTCAAATAGCAATTTACAGCGTTTTCAATTACCAGCTCTGAATCATTTCCTTTTGACTTGGAAAGTTTTCAACTTGGTGAATAACTTGCAAGGCTCAATGTTAAGACATTGGCGTCTCTATTTTTGCCAGTTTTTCACTTTTTTGGCTCAGAAGGAGGCAGCTTTTGAGTTTAGCCAACCAAAGAGGGCCGTTACCGAGAAGAAAGACGACGGGAAGGTGAGCGGGGAAGATGCAGAACTTGTGATGAGAAAACTAGGCCTTTTTTGCAGTCAAAGAGGAGGTGAAATTGAAGAATCGATCACCGCCGATAAGCTCTCGGAGCTATTTAATGATTGCGAGCCTAGCTTGGAGGAGTTGAAGGAAGCTTTCGACGTATTTGATAGGAACGGAGATGGATTCATAGATGCAATGGAGTTGCAGAGAGTTCTCAACGCACTGGGATTAAAGGAAGTTGCAGAGCTTCAAATCTGCGAGAAAATGATCAGAAACTTTGATGAAAACAAAGATGGTAGAATCGACTTCAAAGAATTCGTCAGGTTAATGGAAATCACCTTATGCTGAATCCACCAGCTCAATATAACGAATAAACAAGCTGGATTATCATCCTTTCTGCATGTCTTCCCCGACCATGTCGATTCTTTGCCACATTGCTGGCTTTGATTGTAAGCACTTGCTTAAAAATATCCAATTTGAAATATTAATTTTGAAAATCTTAAACAAAAAAATTGAATTGACTTGAAATCGAGTGTTAAATCATAATTTGAAAATTTAAATATTAATTGAAAGCTTTAATTTTGCAGAAATTTTATAATAAATTTATCAAAATTTTGAAATAATCGCATAATTAAAACAATTTATGAAACTTTATTTAAATAATAAAATTCAACATAATTATTAAATGTTTTAAATTCAAATAAAACATTAAATATCGTTTGAAAATTTAAAGCATACTAATTAAAATCTTTTTCCTCGAAATCAACAATATTTTCTTCATCTGTATGCTTGTTTGCCACTAGATGATTCTCAATCGCAGTTATTTCTTTTTCAGACAAAAAAACACTTACATCACAAGTTAAAAACTATGAGAAATCTCAGTAAGTGGAAATACGTGTAAGTTTCAAAACTTTTACTTTTACCGAATCTCGTTAACAGTTACATACTGATTGAAAATCAACCTTCTTTTAAGACTTAGTCATCTCATGGCTTCATCATCTTTTACTTTTACTTTTACTTTTAATTCTAACGTTCAAGTTCTTTCTATCACGTATTTGCCATCAATTCCATCATTTTCATGCATCTTTTAAACAATTTTATTTCAATGTCCTAACATGTGTGCTCAACCATCGAAAACGTGTGATAAAATAAAACAATAATAAAGAAAATGATATTTATCATGTAATGTAGAGTCGTAGCCAAAACGTTGTAAAACGTTGTATTTACACTTACTTGGATTCCGAGCAATATATGTATATAAGGATATTCTAAAATTCTAAAATAATATAATGCTCAAATAAAATCTTTAGTATTAAAATCCTACTTAATAAATCTAATTTCAAAGTAATTTGAGCAGAAATTCCTTACGTTGTATTCTTAGGTCGGATCGGTTGGATTGATTTAGATTGATTCGGACAGTTCCAAAGTTTTTTCTGCCCAATTCGAATATCAATATTAAAATTCTACTTAAATTATTCCAACTTCAAAAGAATTTGGGTAGAAATTTCTTACCGGTTAAATTTTCGATCGTTTCGGTTTGATTTGGGTCTGATTCAGATGAACAGTACCGGTTTGGGTCGGACTGATTCAGTTCAGACCAATTTAGGTTCGCTGGGCTGGTTCAGGTTTTAAAAGAAACCAGACTATCCTTCTTCTTCACGATGGTTTCTGTCAAGAGAGAGGGAGAGTATCAGAGAAGGAGAGTCAGAGAGAGAGAGAGAGAGCGACAGAGAGAAAACAGAGTGACAGGGAAGACTTACTCCGGTGATTATCGCCGGAGGTCAAGGGAGCTTCGTCGGAGCTTTCAGCCGAGGAGTTCCTTCTCGTCGGAGGCTTTGTCGGAAGCTGAGCGGTGGTCGGAGCTCGCTACTTTTGAAGACCGAGATAAGTTCTCCTTTTTCTTTCTGAAGAACTCGAGAGGGAGAGGAGAGCTGTGAGGTGATTTCTTCCATCACCAGAGCTCTCTATTTATAGCAGAGCTTGACACTAGCCCCTCCGAGAAATCCACATTCTGCTTGGATTTTTCGAGCTATAAATCAATCAGCTCGGATTCTATGAACTGTTGCATTTGATCTTTATTCGTTCTTGGACGCTAATCAGACCGCATTCATTTCGTTCAGCATCTGTTTTTCAGAGAGAAATCCTACCATTTCCTAAAAATCCAGTTCTGTTCGGATTTGTTGCTCTGTAAATCTGAATTTCTTCCGTCCTTGGACAATATTCATACTAGGTTTATTCTGGATATCCATCTTCAATGCGGATTTGCTGCTGAGAATCAGCAATTCGATTTCTAAATCGGATTTCCAACTAAGGAATGATTGAGAGATGAATTAGGAGATTGAATTGATTGTCTAAAAATTAGGGTTAGATTGAAAAATTGAAAAACTTTTATTAAATTAATTTAGGGGAAATTTTGATATGATACATTGATGAAACCAGAAGAGCTGCATTATTAAAATAACAATAAATGAATCTTCAATACAACAATCTTTCCACATGAAATATTAGAAAATCAAAACCTCAAACTTCTTGACATGATTCTAGAACTCAATTTTACTGCAAAAGACCATCAGTTCGATGCAAAATAGTCTACCGTTGACAAGGGCTTATATCCTTAGCATCGTCTACGACAGAAAAGCCGGTCGCTCGATCTTGAAAACCTGATATGTGAACAAGTAGTCAAAATGTTTTGTATCAGACAAGATAATGTTGCAGAAGAAACCTCGTAACTACTTCTTCATCAAGCTATTTGTATACTTTCGAAAGAATATAATTAAAAAAAAAAAAACAAAAGAACATCCTATTACGTTCCAAGATGCAGAGCTCAAGGTTCTGCAAGATTGGCGATAAGTCTTTAACAAATCGATAAGACTAAGAGCCCGAGAACTTCATCAATAGATTACCACCAGCAATGTCCACGAGAACAATGGTCGATTTCAAAAGGTTGGAAATCGTTGAAATTCCCCAAGGCATTTTCATGAGGTCGTCTGCAATGGCGAGGTTTTCGCTGTGGAATCTGAGATTATCTGGTTTCAACTCGTCAAGGACGTACCCAGGTAGCTTAATCTTGCCTAACCAGTCCGATACCTTCTCATATATCTTATCAGACTCTGGGAGTTGGTACAGCAGCCATTATAGTGCTCCAAGAAATCATATTCCTCTTTCGGGCATTTGGTCAAACAGCTGGCGTGCAGTCGACGATTCATCACATTTTGCATGCAGATCAAATGGTGAATTTGTTTCATTTATTCTGGAGTTCATACAAGTCTGATCCGCGATGATTCAAGTGGACGTGAGTTGTTTTCCCAAATTTTAAGTTTACAGAATCAGCTGCTATTTTCAGTTGTCAAGGCGACTGGATACGGCCCTTAAACAGCACCAAGCCAGGCAGAAGACAATTTTAGATTGAATCAAATAGTAATGTTATGTTTATTTTATATTATATCTTATTAAATTACTTGTTGACGTTTCAAACAATAATTAATATAATGAATTAAATAAGCAAATGAACCTATCATTATTCTTTACATAATCAATCATGTAACTTATAAATTGTCTTAATTGCAGTGCTCATATTGTTTGACCATTTTTTAATTTTACTTGATAATTATTGCAATGATTCATTAGTTTTAATCAATAGTGTTCAAAGACTTACCCCCAAAACCTCCATGTATAATTCCCCCAATCACACTTGACTATCTCTCTCTCCCTCTCTTGAAATTAGTCAAATCTTGGTCTTCCTCCACACTTTCAATGTCTATTTGACAAACATGTATTGTAGGAGCAACCGGGTAAGATAAGCTATCATGTGTTGCAGGAGCAACACTAACAGTCGAGATACTCAACATTTAGAAAGTCTTTGAAGTAAAAAGGCAGGAAGGAGTTAGTATCGCTTAAACTAAAAGAGTTATTACCATTGACGATAAAACTCTATCGCATTCGTCAATCCTTCCAAGAGAGAAACCCTCCTGCAAAATAGATGTTACATATGTCCACTGTGCGCATAGGGAGGCCGAAACAAAAAAGAGAAGAAATTTGTGTGAATCTAGTTTGTAGGAAAAGATTTCTCCTTATGTTCCTCGTTAGAGGGCATCCTCCTGCATTTGTAGGTATATATCACTTGCTATTTTTTGTACCAAACTTTTGCAGATTCAGAGACAGAAACAAATGACCAGAAAATAAATGCAACACTGACCATAGATCTTAAAACTCATGATTTACAACCAATAATTAAGAAAATAATGACTTGAATTGTTAAACCTTTATTTTTGCAATCAGACGCCCCACTCTTAATAGATACATTGAGAGAGCGACAAAGTTTTTTGACCTAAGCTTCTTTCAGCAGTCTATCAATCTTCCATTTTAATCAGAAGCTATCACGTAATCTAAGAATTGCAAAAAAGTGATATTATCTTTCTTCTGAATATACAATTGCATTCGAAATCAGCATACGATTTTTTTTCTACTAAACAACAAATCCTTAGATAAGTAAATATGCCAAACTGCGGGAGATAAAATCAAGCTACACAACCATCATGAATACATAAGCATATGGTTCATAAAGGTTAATACCTGCAAAGCAGTTTTTTTATCAACCACGGAGATTGGCACTCGTGGAATGCAGATAGGAGAGTAACCTGCCCTATCAATGATGATATAAAAGCTGACGCAGACAATGAAAACATTGCTCATTGTTAAACATAAAAACAAGGATACTTTTCACATTAATCAACTTTGGCCAAACATTAGCCATATTTTGCAAGAGTTCTTGAATAGATAATGTGTTTAGGAAGTACCATTTCTCTGCACCAAAATTGGAAGTGTCTGGCTTCGGATATCACAAGCATATGCCTAATTGGAACAACCTTTTTGTCTATAACTTGATGCTCCGTAAAAATGAAATGTCATTTTGCAAGACTTAAATTAATGATCCCACTGAAGAAAGAGAATGGAGTTTCTGACAGTAATTCAATATTATGATATTAAACAACAATTCCTAGTTACCTCTCTTGATGTGACAACTTGTACCAACGACAAGATTTATATACACCCATCATTTAGAATTAGGGATTAGGGAAGCAACAACGGCTGTTCACCAACTTCCTACCCAAATGAATCATTAACGATTTCACATCAAATAAATTGTCGCTAGTAAGTCTTAAGAAGGAACTTTCAGAGTAAACAAAAATTTGCCCTTCATAAAGCCTCCCTTGTAAGGGAACAAAGAAAACACGCCATAGAAGAACTATGCAACATTTAAGAACTCCAACATTATGCTTTAGGAGGGAGCTCATCCTCATATTTGAAATTAAATTCACTGAGATTCAGAAACTTACTAGAGAAGAGAATAAACAAAGAGAGGTATAAAGGTATAATGATAGACTATGAGTTTGCTAACCTAGCCAAACTCCCTTGAAATTAAGCTGATATTCTTACCCTCCCTCTGTTGCCTTTTCCTTCCCCTCCAGCTGAGATACGAAGCCTGAAGCCAGCCTACCTTTTGATGAAGCCTACTCTGACTTAACTAGAAGACCAGATGATCCAGGTTTGCTCCCTAGAACCTGATAGCCAAATGCCTTTGTCTGCTATTGGATATCCAGTTCATATGTCAAGAGCAAAATCAGGTTGATTTCTGTTTTTGTTGTAGTTCTATTTAATTGTCATTAACCTCAAGTTGAAGCAGATTTCTTATTTTACATTTGTTTGTTGGGATTGATCTTATAGTCTCTATGAACCATTCGAAATGTCACAAGCTAACCATAATAAGGTGGCTGACTACGAGGTGAAGCACCATTAGGCTGATAAGCTGGCTGCCCAAGAGGAGAAATAGCACCAGGTAGCACATTTGAATGAAACCCAGCCAAAGAATTTTTCATTGGCAACCCACTGCTTGAATTAAGGGAGAAACCAGGAGCTGCCATGGGATCGTTGTATGAAGCTGGAAAAATTTCACGAGGAAAAGTTGTAGGAACAGAGACAAAAGTTAGTTTGCCGGCCTGCGAGGCTGGATCCCATGCTGTTTAACTGGTCAAATGAGGTTGCATGGCAGTAGCAGTTGTGAAATTACCTCCAGGGTACAGTTGAGTAGCATGATGAGTCTGCCATGCTCCAAAAACGGCAGGGAGACCAGAAGCTTGTTGTGTGCCTTGAAGAGCTGCATCAGAGACTGTATAATCTCTACTTTTGTCACTGTAAGCCTACAAAGGAAGTTAAACTAGTAGTTATAATATGGAGGTAAATCCTACGAGTTGAAGTTAAAACTAAAAACTGGCAAGCCTTAGAAAATCCAAAACCATACTGATTTTTGTTTTTGACTCTGTTAAATCTGTGTCAATGAAATCAATCTCTTTCGATTACCCTTCTCAAAATATCAACTCAGTCACACATATTTGTACCTTTACATTGAGATCAATATGACGAGAGTATGATAGATGAAGCTTACAGTAGCCACCATCATATATGCAATGTCCCTCCATAGATTCCCTGGCAACTGCTGCAGCCGTGACATTTGGAATGACAACTCACACATCTATAACAATGTCTGTTAGAATGGAACAGGAAAAGACCACATTGTCTCCCAAAGTCACACTTAAAAAACACAGCATTCTTCAATCTAGTCATCTCGTAAGCTTGTCAGTCTATTATATAGCCATTACGAGTAAACATCATTATCTAACCAACTTGGCTCCACATACAATGGATGCAAACATTTTTCCTCATATCTCCTAAATTTAGCAGTGAGGATCTAATAAAAAAAAATCTTTTGAAAATCAGAGATACATGATTGATGACCAATTATCATGTTATGTTTGTCAAAAGATGATTGACTGAAAGAAGAATCTAATTATATAAGGAAGTAACACATGCGTTTGACCATTTTTCTCAAATATAGCAATTTTCTGAACTGTGCCAAAAGCAGAAAAAACCTACCCAATAAGTAAATGGTGACTATGTTAGTAACTTATGATGCAGAAGCAAACATAAAGAGAAGGGCAGAAGGCTCACAGTGTGAAGAACTTCCACAGTAACAGCATACTGCATATTCTCAATCAAAGCAAGAAGGACGTTACTCTCAGGTTCTTTCTTCTTTCCATCAGGACCTATAACAGGTTGGAGGTGGCAAACTGTAAGTGTAGTAAATAATGTACAGAATGCTGTAGATATAAAAACGAATCATACCTGCAGAATTCCCTCAATGGCAGTAGGATTGACAGGTAGATATGGATTTGTATAGTCCCTGTAGTCATTTTAGAAAAGAGATCTGACTACTTCAATGTACATGATTCCAAGACATAACAAAGTATAACAAATCATTGTAATGAAACAAAAGTCAGAATATGGCAACATAAAATGCACCGAGTAAAACCATTGAAGCAGCATTACAAGAATGAACAGGTAAAAATAGTCAACATAAATATCCTCTGTTGAATCACATAAACTCTACAAGAATGAATGTAAGAGGTTCCAGAATACATTCAACAAACATAAAATCTGAAAAACACTCAATAGTTAACTATATTTTAAATTCCAAACATATTATCATAACTCAGTGGTACTGAATGTAGAAGAACATCAGCTAAAAAATTCAACCCTGAGAATCATTCAAAATAGCAATTAAGACTAGAATAAGTCCAGCGATCTGCTCTCCTTTCTTACAACTGATTTACTGAGGGAAATTAAGGTTGTATTTATTCTCTTAATATAATTATTTCTGAATAGCTAAAGTATGAAATCCAGCGTCATAATGGAGATTTTAAGAAGAAAAAGAGAAGTCAATATTCCCCAACTAAATATCTCTTACATAATTGAATCTAGCGTGACAAAAAGAAAGCATTAAGGGCTCGAGTAGATAATATCTATTAGAGACACTCCCAAAGTGCATCCATACAAGACTATAAGCAAAGACTAGAATAATATTAGACTTTGAAAGGGAAAACAAGAAAATAGCTCAGGACCAAAGGACCAGGACGTTTCTGATAAGATAGTAGGAGTTATTAGAGGTTAATGGAAGTTAGTAGGAGTTATTAGAAGTTAGTAGAAGTTAGTAAAATAGGGGACTATAAATAGGATACGATAGGGATAGAGAGATTATGAAAAATAATGTGGAAAGTCTTGGGAGAGATTGGGTCTCTCGAATAACCCTAGTTTGTAGATTTTGTTCGTTGATTAGAATAAAGATACGGGGACGTATCAATTTGGTATCAGAGTACTTTCCTGAGGAATGAAGAGAATCTTGACTGAGGGCTGAAGCACAGATAGGAGACAATGGGCGATTGGCAGAAGGCATTAACGGAGGTGAAAGAGGAGATACAGAAATTGGGAAGACTTTCAGCAATGGAGAAAGCGATGCTCTTAATGCAAAATCAACTAACCAGGCTGATTGAGCATTCGGAGGGAACAAGAAATCAAGACTCGGAGGAGTGTTTAGGATCGCTAGGTGACCAGAGTCCTAGAAGATATGCAAGCGATCTGACAGTGGCAACGGAGGACTGCTTTCCAAGAAAACTGGAGCTTCCACTTTTCTTTGGAAATGTTGTGGAGGGATGGACTTTCAGAGCATAACGCTACTTTTCCATCAATCGCCTCTCGGAGGAGGAGAAGGTAGAAGCGGCAGCCGTCTGTTTTGAAGGATCGGCATTATCGTGGTTTCAGAGGGAAAACAGAGTTCGACCGATTCGGACTTGGACGGAGCTGAAACAACTGTTGACAGAGAGATTTCGTATGATACAAGAAGAAATTCCAGAATTGGCAGAAAAAAAAAGGACCAAGAATTGTTTTTGAAAAGCGATCATCGCCGATAGAGGAAGAACCAGTGAAACAGGATTTTTTGGCTGCCTCAGAAAAGTTTGAACAAAATGAGAACTTGATCGTTGAAAACGTTGAAGAGGCTTTCGAAAATATCGTGGAGCAAGTCGATATAGTGGCAAGGGATGCGAATGAAGTTCGGAAAGACGAGAAGGAAGAAAGTGTCCTTAAGAATAGAATTCCAGAAAACCCGATGCAAGAAAACTTCGCTGGAAGAATCGCTGCGACGAGGAAAGAGACAATAGCGAAAAAAGAGGAGGCCGGTGAGGGAAAGGTTGTAGCAATGACGGCGACAATAAGGAGGGCGATGGCGGAGGAAAAAGAAGTGACGGAGCTTGAGAAGATCAGAGACGTTGAAGGGAGATTCGTCGGCAATTGCTGGAGGGAGAAAGGAAGTAGTTCTGGAAACCGTGGAAGTGGCAATTGCGGGAGGGAGAAGGAAGACAGTTCTGGAAACTGCGGAAATGGGAAAGTTTTTGTGGTTGATGAGTTTTCTAGGGTTATTTTTTGGGCCTCTGTTGATGGGCTTTTTAGTTGTAAAGCCATCTCCAAAATTTGGAGAGGAGATGGTGGATTTGCAGCGTTGATAAGCTTCAAAGAAGGAATTTATGAAGACCCATACTTAGTGTTTTCCAATTGGAATAGCCTGGGTCATGCTAGTCCTTGTGACCGGTCTGACATTTCTTGTTTTCCAGCTAGAGATCGTAATTTTCATTTTTTTCCACCTTGAGGACAATGTGTGTTTTAGGGGGAAGTAATGATAAGATAGTAGGAGTTATTAGAGGTAAATGGAAGTTAGTAGGAGTTATTAGAAGTTAGTAGAAGTTAGTAAAATAGGGGACTATAAATAGGATACGATAGGGATAGAGAGATTATGAAAAATAATGTGGAAAGTCTTGAGAGAGGTTGGGTCTCTCGAATAACCCTAGTTTGTAGATTGTTCGTTGATTAGAATAAAGATACTGGGACGTATCAGTTTCTAGAACAGATTCTGATAACTTGTTTGCTCATAGAAGCAATTGCTTCATTAAGAATATTATGCACATTGAAAGGAGCTTCTAATCATAAGATAATTAATGAATGTATCAGAAAATTATCTGTGCTCAGGCTACCAAGCTTCACTAACACCTAGATGACAAAAAGCACAATCAATTAGCTTTCATACCATGCACTACCATCATTAACATGCAAGAGCACTGAATAACTATTAAAAGAAACAACAAACACATGAAATTTATATTGATTAAAAGGTCCATAGTCACCTGCTTCTATGGGACTGAAACTTAATGTTTAGATCAGTATGAGCCAAATATGAAACACGCGAGTTACAGGAACCAACATGATGCTGTGGAAGCTAAGGAATTCCTAGCCGATGAGGCAGTCTCAGTGTCACTAAATTGTATCAATGCCTATTAGGACAGATACAAGTTTGAGAATGACATAAAAAAACACAAGCCAAAAGAAAAATCCATGAGATAGCAGCATCTGACCTGAAAACCTGCGGCCTTTTCAAAAGTGGCAATTTTGTGGACAAAGCCAAAAGCAGAAAATACCTAGGTAATTAAGGTGCCAAAGGATATCAAGATGATCATAGTTTATTACTTTGAAAAAGAGAAGTCAATTACAAGCCGCAATGAAAATGGGTGAGAACCTAATTTTATGCATGTCTTCTTTTTGAATCGTAACTAAATTACTCAAAAGTTAAACCAGGGAATACATTTCACTGATTAACCATGGCATAGTTACATTAAGCCAAAAAAAAACTCACCAAATGAATAACATCAATGCCCACATCACCAGCTTCTACACCCTCAATCGTAACTAGTAAGACATTTTCCAGGCACATCTCCTGGACTTTTGTTGTTGACAATTTCATTCCTGTTTGAATACTGTATATACACTGTCTTCCCACGAATTTGTGCAGGCTCTGATGATGAGACATAATATGAAATCATTGAGAGGCCTGATTTGGATCTGTCTGCAAAAGTGAATAGTAAGTACAATCAAGTGACGAAGAAGTTCTTATATATATCCTCAAATAAAATTTTCCAAAGAGAAATTAGAAATGCCAGACCACAAACGTGAATTCCTTTTGAAGAAGAAAAAAACCGGGTTTTAGAAGCCACAAACCAGCAAGAAACTTTAGTATATCAAATTATCAGAGTGACTAGTAAGAAGATATTCAAAATAATGGCACTTAAGCGTACATCCAACTAGTAAAATAAGATATCATATATAAATTAGAGAGAGGTGAACGTAATCATGTAATTCTACGCACAAGCTACTCAAATAACAGAAATCATCAAAAGAAGCCGGGTAAATCCACAGCAATTTCCTAAACGTGAAACTGAATCTAAACCAGCGGGAAGAACCACTCAAGCGCCATAACAGAGATTAACCGACACAGAACAGCTTAGTAAGAAAGCAATAACAGATACTAGTTAATGGTAATAGCTTATAAATTTGGTTGAATCTAGCAGAAAAAGTGAATCCTCACAGCCGAGAAATTACATAGATAAAAACTACTAGAACTTACCGTCTTGATGAATCATTAAAATTGTACTCTACTTGGAGCTTAGAGAACGAAGCCTGGTCGAAGTAAATGAACCAAAACTTGCGAATTCAAAGAATTCAAAACTTACAAATTCAACGAATGCCTGATTTCGATTAGCGCCAACGTTACATTTGGTGTTGACGATCCTACCAAACGGCTTGCAAAGCTCTATGAGCTCGTCTTCAGTGCATTCCCTTGTGAGATTACGGAGGTGGAGTACCTTCGACGGCGTCTGTGTGCACCGGAACGTGTTGTCATTCGAGGTCGACATCTGTAACGATCGATTCTTTCCGATGACAAGGGATTTTGCGTTCAAGTAGGAAATAAATTGTTTGGAAGTTTAGAAAATTGGGAGAGTTTTCCCGGAAAGTGGGATTTCAGGGTGAATGGATGTTATGCAACGAGATATGTAATTTTAGAAAACTCAGCGTGTTCTTAAATGACGTCGTATTGAGTTAATTAGACAATTATTTGCAATTATATACAATTAGCAGGGCTATTATAAAATTTACGCACAATAAAGGGGCCTATTTGTAATTATATGAGACTTGGGATAGTTTTTAGTTCAGAATGATAAAGCACTGAACAAAGTGAGGCCACAAACCCTAAAATTGAAATCCAAGAAAAAAAGAACCATCGAGGTCACTTTCTATTTTTCCTTGCCGTCAGTTTTCTCTCCGCTTCTCTGGCTTGGATACTTTTCATTCCGAATCTTGTTGTGCTCACCATTCGCCTTTACCACTGTAACGTTCTAGTCTTGTTTATATTTTGTGTTGTTATGGATTAGTTTTACGTGTAAATTTGGTACATGGAAGCAGATTTCAGCTGATAGTTCATCTCTTTTTTCGTACCGTATGTATTTTTTGTTGAATTCAAGGTTCTATTTGTATAACTTGGTGTTGATTTAGTCGCTGGATGGCCCCAGATTTGCTTTTGAAATATTTTTTTTTTCTCTAGTTGGTGTTTTAGTGAGGTTTTTCTGTCATATTAGTTATTGCTAATGGGATTTGTCTTCTACGCTCCTCAATGAAAAGAATAAAGAAAGCAGGAAACTAATGTTTAGTGCTTTGGAAGTTTTGTTTCAATTCCCTCTATTAGTATTGTAATGCCATAGTAGTGTAAATTTGATGTCTATTATCTAATGAATCTTTTAGTTTCAAGTGATGAAAGTTTTAGTCTCAAGTGACACTTCTTCTTTCCATTAATATCGGATTTTTCAATAAGCTTTCCATCTTGGTTTGATTTGGAAGCAGGTTGAGGTCGTATAGTGCAATGGCTGGTCATAGGAATAGTTTTGGCAAGCGGACACATATGCATTCTGATTATTCTGACAATGGTGGAAATAAACGTAGACATCCTGCTGATGATAGAGATCAATTTTCCATTGAATCCGATGATACTGTATATCGATATTTGTGCCCTGCAAGAAAGATAGGGAGTGTGATTGGTAGGGGAGGGGAAATTGTAAAGCAATTAAGAATAGACACTAAAGCTAAGATTATGATTGGCGAGACAGTTATGGGGTGTGAAGAACGTGTTATAACAATCTACAGCACCAGTGAAGAAACTAAAGCATTTGAGGATAATAGTGCCTATATTTGCGCAGCAACAGATGCTTTATTTGAAATTTTTGAGAGAGTTGTCGCCGAGGAGTTGCATGATGAAGATTTTGAAGGGGGTCACCAAGTTACGGCTAGACTTTTGGTTCCATCTGATCAAATTGGTTGTATTATTGGGAAAGGAGGACAGATAGTTCAGAGTATCCGTACTGATACTGGGGCTCAAATTCGCATTCTTAAGGATGACCACTTACCCCGTTGTGCGTTGAGCTCTGATGAACTTGTACAAGTAAGTGTGATGGCTTTGATCTGCTGTTAATTTTATTCCTATTTGTGTGTTTCACTTGTTTTCAAATTTGACCCGTTATTATATCACTGTAGAGATGTGAACAGGCTTAACATGTTTTTTGCTGCACGATCTACTGTTGGATATATGATTTGTTAATGAATGGCTTTTTGGAGGCTCGTATATTAATGATTAAAAATTCTGATGGTGATTAGTGATGGAAGGGGGGTCATGGTACTTTCTGTATTGCCTGGAATTTGTGGTTATTACTTTTTGTAATGCCAGGAATTTTTTACTGTATATCGTACTTTCTGTAATTCCTTGAGTTTTTTACTGTCTACGTTACTTTTTATAATGCCAGAAATCTATAATGCATATGTTCTACATTAAGATGCATGTCCTAATATTATAAAATTATATCTCATACTGTTTATAAATGAAATGGGCTTTTTGTTATTTGTTTACATATTAGTATGTTAATTGGTGATGGCTTTCAGATATCCGGGGAACTGCCAGTGGTGAAGAAGGCCCTATTTCAAATTGCGTCTCGCCTACATGATAATCCATCACGAAGTCAGCATTTGCTTACTTCTGTTTCATCTAATGGCTATTCTTCTGGTGGATCACTCATGGCTTCTGCTGCTGGTGCCTCAATTATGGGATTAGCTCCGCTGATGAGTACATATGGAGGTTATAAAGGTGACTCTGGGAACTGGCCCCGGTCTTTATATTCTGCTCCACGGGATGAAGCGTCCTTGAAAGAATTTTCCCTTCGTATGGTATGTCCAGTTGGAAATATTGGAGGTGTTATTGGGAAAGGTGGTGCTATAATCAATCAGATTAGGCAAGAGTCTGGAGCAGGGATTAAAGTGGATAGTTCAACAACTGAAGGAGATGATTGCTTAATAAATATTTCTACGAAGGAGGTGAATTATGCATCCATTTGTGAATTGATTTTTTTATTTCTTTCCTCATCATTCTCACACTGTATACTTCTTTAGTTCTTTGAAAACAGTTTTTCTCCAACAATTGAAGCTGCTGTACGCCTTATATCAAGATGCAGTGAGAAAGTTGAAAGAGATTCTGGAATTGTTTCATTCACAACACGGCTGCTTGTGCAAACCTCTCGAATTGGCTGCTTAATTGGAAAAGGAGGGGCTATCATAACTGAGATGAGAAGACTTACAAAAGCTAACATCCGCATATTGTCAAAGGAAAATCTTCCAAAAATTGCTTCTGAGGATGAAGAGATGGTGCAGGTATGGTTGTCAATTATGTTTTTTGGAGTGCTACTCCTTCAGAGTTAAACTTATTTTTTTTTTTTGTTAAATGGAAACTACAATAGTTCTTTTTTGTCATCAGATTGCTGGGGAGCTTGATGTTGCAAAGGATGCTCTTATTCAAGTAGCTACTAGATTACGAGCAAATCTTTTCGACAAGGAGGGTGCACTACAAGCTATGTTACCAGTTCTGCCATATATTCCTATGTCAGCTAATGCTGCAGATAGTTTGAACTACGAAAGTAGAGATGGTAAACGACATGGGCGGGGCCATTCTTTCTCTAGTGGCTATGGTGGCTCAAGTGAGGTTGCAGCTGGTGATGGTTATGGAAGTTATAGTAGTCCACAGGTATACTTAAAAACATTTTATACAGACATTAGAGTTTATGTCCCCTACATCTTGAATTAAGGTTAATAAGATGATAATTATGAGACTCCGTTAGTTCACTATTATTTAATTTTTGTGGGATAGAATTTATTTATGCGACTGTGTAGAGCTTCTGTAATGCTTAAAAATAACTGCTTTCATATCAATTTTTGTTTCAACAATTCATTTGTTTTTTTCCAGGCTGCTGTCAATGGCAGTGGTTATGGAGCTTATGGGAGTTATTCTTCTGGACGGAGCGGTAGTCCTAGGTAATCTCAACTTTACATTAAGTCAAGTGCTTTCTTCAGAAACTTAAAAGTGAAACCCAGTTGAACTGAATTTCATTTGCTCTTCATTCTTTTTTATAGTGGAATTTGGAATGCATTGTGGTTTAAGGCACAATCAGTAATCTTGTTTATTTTGGTCTTAAAACTTTTTCCTGATATTTAGTCTCCTGCACCAGGATGTCTGGCCATAATCCTGTTTCTCGCAGTAGGAGAAATTACGGATACTAGAAATTTCGAGATGCTACCTGAAGGTATACTTTTCTATCATTATTGCCCTTCTTTACCATACTAAAGAGTGTTTTCCCAGAACTTGTATATCAATGATAGACTATGAGTTAGCTAACCTAGCCAAACTCCCTTGAAATTAAGCTGATATTCTTACGCTCCCTCTGTTGCCTTTTCCTTCCCCTCCAGCTGAGATACGAAGCCTGAAGCCAGCCTACCTTTTGATGAAGCCTACTCTGACTTAACTAGAAGACCAGATGATCCAGGGTTTGAAATAGTCCTTGATGTGCTTAAAAGCTTGTGCTCCCTAGAACCTGATAGCCAAATGCCTTTGTCTGCTATTGGATATCCAGTTCATATGTCAAGAGCAAAATCATGTTGATTTCTGTTTTTGTGGTAGTTCTATTTAAATGTCATTAACCTCAAGTTGTAGCAGATTTCTTATTTTACATTTGTTTGTTGGGATTGATCTTATAGTCTCTATGAACCATTCGAAATTGTCATATGCGAGCGTTGGTGAAATTCTAATTGACAGAGAAGTTTTCTAAGTACAAGTTTATTTATCAGCCATTTGTGCAGCTGTAAATCGGCAATTCAGAAACAATTTAATTATGTATTTTGACAGCATTAACATGTCATCTCTGCTCTTGCTGGACAAGAGTTACCGTGTTCAAAGACATTCTTAACCATTTGTTGTTTCACCTCTTGTTTGGTTGAACATGTAACCCAGATTTTCACTAAAGCTGGGATATTGTAAGCCACAGATTTTTTCAGAGGATGCTTTTGCATGGTGGGGAACTATTTTGTGCTCATCTGTGTGGTATGTATTCTGTCGAATGAAACTAATGATGAGGGTCAAATGTTATGGATGAGAGGTCCATTGACACTCTGTTTCGATCTATTTGCAAAATGGGTGGAATTTTCATCAAATGGTAATTAAGGTTCCAATTTGTGCTCAAAATTTTATGTTAAATTGTAGCCAGTAGCTCCGCTCAACGCGTTAGTTTGTGCTATTCATTTTGCAGGCTATTTACAACTACCCTGGTGTAAAATCATAAATTGATATGGCTATGCATACCATTGTAAGTGCAGGATTGGGGTGCAAGTATAGAAAGGCTTTGGACGACAATTAAGAGGTGCTATAATGCGACGTCGAGCAAATGCGGCTGTTACAATGTTTTTCCTTTCCTAAACTATGGCGTCACCACGAGCCTACGGGCATTAACTCAGCAAATGGAGTCTGGGTAAGTCGCTGAATAACAGCAAGAGTGGTGAGACGTTGTTAGGCCACTACGCAGAAATTCAAAGTGACTAAAAAAGAAGGAAGCTAAGCCTAAGGCTTCTTCCATTACCTTTGAGTTTTGTGTTGGCCTAGAAATGTATGAGAGCTGAAATAACACGCCTTTCAATCGTGTTTCCAGTACTAAAGATTTTGTTGAGGTTTCTGGTAATTATCGGCTCTGCTCCAGTTTTATTATGTATGAAAAACTATGATTGAGCTGGAATATTGTCCTTATCTTTGTTCTTACTTTTTAATACGACTAGATAGATATATATTTAATAATTACTTAATAAAAAAATAAAATTTTGTATTTAAAAAAGTTGAAGGACATACGTTTTCCTGTGTAAATATTGAAAAATTTAATTTTTTTGAGTAGGGGACTGGCTCTAAGGGATTGATCTGTTTGGTTTTTAATGCTTCAAGGTGACTCTGTTTACACAGTTACTTTTAGATCTTTATTTTTTTTAGAGCAATTGTTTATCTAAATCTGTCAATCATCGCTGCTATTACGAAGTTGCATAATTCCTGAAAATATAGATGGATCATCTGACTTGACTAACGCTATAGCAGATCATCTAATACATCATTAAAATGAAGATGATTTATTACCAGATTTGAAAAGAGATCAAAATCTCCAACTACCCAGAAAACTAAAACATAGATTAGATGAGATTAGTAGCATCCATCATCAACCATTACAAATCAAAACGCCACGAAACGACAAAACAAAAACATGAGGGAAGATCCTAGTCTGTTCTGGAACAAGGAAGAGAAAACAGAGAAGGAAAAGAGAGAAGTTAAAGAGAGAGAAAACCTTCTCTGACGAGCAAACCAAACATGAGAACGAGGAGGCCGACTGTGATGCACTGAGTTGGGGAGACGAAGGTCTGCGAATAAGCAGACAAAGTGATCGTCGCTCCGACTATTCCAATTATAAATGCGCTCACATTCTGATTCATCTTCCGATTCTTTCTTCCTCTACGATTTTGCTTGAAAATGGCGGAAGCAAACCTCGTCTGTCTTTCTTCTCTCTCTTTTTTGGCTTTTCAGACCATTTTTGAGCCAATCGGAAGTCAACTGTTGTTTGGGATTTTTAATATTTGGTTGACCCTCGATTATTGGTGATTTTGTTGATTGGTCATTGTTTGTTTTCCTTATTTATATATTGATCCTTTTATTTATATCTATATATACATTGATCCCTTACTTTCATGTTTGTTTAGAAATAACAAATAAGTCGATCAGGAATAAAAAAATTTGACTCATCCGGTCTAGCGAGTTAAGTGAGCCAAGTCTAATGAGGCTAGTGAGCCCAACGAGCCTGACTAAAACAATTTCAACCCAAACTGACTTGCGAGACAGTGTTAAACGAGACAAGCTGGCTAAATGAGTTTTAATGAGACTAGCCTAGCGAATGAAATGTACATAAATATTTTTCAATTTATGTAAATGTTTAATATATATATAGTTATCATTATAATGTCAAAATATAATAATTAATCGTTCAATTTTAAATTATCTAATAAAAAAGTACCACAAAAATATCATTGCAAATAACACACGTACTAATTATGTTGTCATCTATCTAATTATCAATCATTTGCAATTAGAGTGATAAACGAGTTGACCGAGTCAAGCCGAATCAACCTTAAAAAAATTTGGCTCACCGAGCCTAATAAAGTACACAAATCGAGCCTAACCAGGTCATTCAAAATAAAATTTCAACACGAATCAGCTCACAAATCAAAGTTAAACTAGCCGAGTCTGCTACAATTCCGAGCCTGCCGAGCTGGTTGGCTTCAGCCTGTTTATTTGTCATCTCTACGTTTATCACATAAAGATGAAAATTTCTAATCTACCTTACGAGGAACTGCCGAACCAGACCGAAAAGTTCTAAGTTGAATTTGATGAGACCGGCTTTTCGGTTTTCTTAATTATAGAACGACCTGGTTCGGATTCATTTCAGTGACCAATTTCTAGGTGGGCTCTTCTCTATCGTCACTCGTGCGATCCTTCCTGAAGAGTGATATCAATGTTGCAGCTCGTAGATGACAAGAAGTTTGACGGAAGCTTTCTCCCATTCTGTTCTTCGCATCAAACGGGTTCGCTTAGTCGTCCATGGTTTCCTGGTACTTTCGTCTAAGATCTTCTTATCAACCATTGCTGCTCCTAGTAATCCACCATTGACAACGCCTCGAGAAAACGGAAGTCGCGAGACCCAGTTTGATATCGCGTCTATTAACTTCTCCGGCATCGCGCAATCTCTCATTTCAAGTTGTTCGCAGTTGATAGAAAATAAAGGCGGAAGCTTGGGGTTGGGTAATCCTTCTATTAATGACCTTCTGTTGGAGATTTCGAATGTTGTTCCAGACCATAGCCGTCGATTTCGGCGATTTTCGGAACTTAAACCCGAGGATGTTCTCGAATTGCTACTGGGTTTTCAGTCAGAAGGAAGGGAAGTTGGAATTGAATCAAGAAAAGTGGATTCTTTGTGGAGAATTTTCAAATGGGCCGATGAACAGAGTACGAATTTCCAACATCTTCCTAGGTCGTGCAAAGTCATGGCATCGATGCTTGTACAAGTCGGGATTGGTTAGAGATGTCGAATTTCTTCTTTCTAGAATGGAAGATCAAGGAATAATTTTGGATAGTCAAGAAATTCATGATAATTTAATAAAACGCTGCATTGGCGAAGCTGAAGTCGAAAGGGCCGTTTCCGCATATGACGATATGAGAA
The DNA here is from genome assembly GCA_022432975.1 of Begonia masoniana. Classification (NCBI taxonomy): domain Eukaryota; kingdom Viridiplantae; phylum Streptophyta; class Magnoliopsida; order Cucurbitales; family Begoniaceae; genus Begonia; species Begonia masoniana. The sequence continues at coordinate 11,039,483 of CM039502.1, forward strand.
AGAGGGGTTTAACTCCATCACTGTCATGTTACTGCATTTTTCTTGATTGTTTAGTTCGAGCTAAGAAAATTCACCTCATGTTTAGAGTTTGCGTGGATATGTTAGAGATGGCGTCTGGTTTTGACGATGAACTGAAAGCTACTTTTGAGAACATTATAAGAGAATTATGTGTGCATAAAAAGATTCAGGAAGCGAGAAGTCTCATAAAGAAGTCTGTGCCTCTCAGCTTCCAGCCTAGCAGCGAAATTCTGTATGAAATTGCAAATGGGTACTGTGAGAAGATGGAGTTTGATGATTTGGTGAGTTTCTTCGGTGTAATCGGGAGTTCTCCCGATGTTCTTGCTGGCAACAGAATTATACATTCTCTGTGTAGCAGATTTGGATCAGAAGGAGCAAACTTGTTTATGCAAGAGTTGAAGGAAATAGGTTTTAAGCCTGATGAAATAACCTTTGGAGTTTTGATTGGGTGGAGTTGTCTGGAAGGCAAATTAAAGCACTCTTTCCTTCATTTTTCGGAGCTACTTTCGAATTGTCTGAAACCGGATTTACATACGTATAATGCTCTCATTAGTGGGGTTTTTAAAGAGGGTATGTGGACTAATGCCATTGACATCTTCAACGAAATGAAAGATAATGGAAGATCACCCGATTTATCAACTTTCAGAATTCTTTTAGCAGGTTATTGCAAAGCTAGACGATTCGATGAAGCAAAATTGATAATCCGCGAGATGGAGCAATGCGGTCTACTTCAACAATCTTCGCTAAACGATCCACTATCCGACATATTTTCCATCTTGGGGTTCGACCCATTAGATGTGAGATTGAAAAGGGACAATCGAATGGGATCTTTCAAAACCGAGTTCTATGATAATCTGGGCAATGGGCTTTATTTAGAAACAAATTTGGATGAATATGAGAAAAGGGTTGATCAAGTTCTTCACAATTCAATGCTTCCCGATTTTAACACTTCCATAATCAAGGAATGTGGCGAGGGAGATTGGATCGCTGCATTCAAAATGGTTGCAACAAATGGTTAGATGGGGGCAAGAGCTATCTCCGGCGTGTTTTACAGCCTTAGTAAGATGTCATTCTGCATCGACCTCTCGGAACAGATCTATTATTGATCTTCTGAAGAAAAGACCTAATTTGGTTGCTCAGGTAGATGAACACACTCTCAATTTTATACTGCAAACATACAGTGCAAAAGAGCTGTTGCTTGACATGAATATAATTTTTAACGAAATGCTTCGACTGGGTGTCAAAATCGAAAAAGAAACGTATACTGCTTTAATAAAGAGTTTTTGTAAAATAAAAAACTGGACAGATGTTCTTCGTCTCTGGGATATTGCTAGAAAATCTGGTTGGATTCCTGGATTGGAAGACTGTAAATATCTTCTAAAATGCCTTTGCAAAAGAGGAGAATTTAAAGAGGTGTTTGTCCTTCTTGAAAGCATGCTTTGTTCATATCCAAATTTAAGGTTAGACATAGTTCATGTGTTTTTGGAAAAGCTTTGTCGATCAGGGTCTGCCTCCATTGCTCCGTGTTATGTTGAACTGAATTTCTCTCGAGGGGCATTCCCGTCGATCATAGAGCTTATAACCATCTTCTTAAATGTTTTTGCAAGGAGAAAAATGTTTTACTTAGAACTCTGGATGGAATGCTGGCTATGGATTTTTCCCCGTGCTCAGACGGTGCTGCAGATTTAATTTGTCTTCTCTGCCGGGCGGGTAGATTCGAGAGAGCAGTGGTGTTAAAAGAGACGAGTGCTTCAAAGCAATTAAAAGCTTCACCTACTGTCTATGGTGCATTAATAGAAGGCTTATGCAACAAAGGGAGGGTTGAAGAAGCCTTCTCTCAATTCCAGAATATGTTGATGAAGGGTCTTGCCCCTGATGCTAAAATTTATAACCTTCTAGTTCAAGGGTGTTGCTTTGTTGGAAACTTCCGGAAAGTATGGATGCTTTTCGGGTTCATGATGAGAAAAGATTTGAGCCTCTCAATATCGAGTTGTCGAACCTTAATCCGTTCGATGTGTATGGAGGAGAGAGTTCATCATGCATTCAGCCTAAAAGAGTTGATGCTTAAACAAGTTGAGATTCATGACCTCATAATTTATAACATTCTTATTTTCTATCTCTTTATTAGCGGAAATGGGTCGATAGTGAATAAGATTTTGGACGAGATGCAGGCCCGGAGACTCCGACTCGATGAAGTTACTTATAATTTTCTGGTATACGGGTTTAGTGCAAGTAAAGACGTCCCAAGATCCATCCACTATATTTCTTGTATGATTTCTCAGGGAATAAAGCCAAGGAATCTCACTTTTACAGCATTGATTGACTGCCTTTGTGAGAATCGGGAGGTCGGAAAAGCTACGGAACTGAGTTTAGAGATGGAATTAAAAGGATGGACTCATGGTTCGACCGTTCAGAATTCCATTGCAGAAAGCCTCGTTTTGAACAAAAAGCTTCAAGAAGCCGAGTCTTTTCTCAAACGGATGGTAGAAAAACGTCTTGTTCCGAGTAACATAAACTACAATAATCTCATTCGCCATTTTTGCCGACAAGGGAAGCTGTCGATGGCCGTTGAGCTTCTAAACACGATGCTCAAAAAAGGGAACACCCCAGCTTCTTCGAGTTACGATTTTGTTGTTCAAAGTTGTTGTTTGAGGAATAAATTGGACCAAGCTTTAGATTTTCATACTGAAATGTTGGATAGAGGCCTGAAACCGGCCATTAAAACGACAGAAGAACTTATATTTTCCTTCTGCAGAAATGGGAAGACAGGGGAGGCAGAGAAGCTTCTGGTTGCCATGGTCGCAGCCGGTGAGGTTCCAACCAAGCAAATGTATTCTTCTGTAATTAACAGATACAGATCAGAAAATAATCTGAAAAAGGCATCGGAGATTATGCAGGCATTGCAAAAATGTGGGTATGAGCCTGATTTTGAAACGCATTGGTCTCTTGTAAGCAATTTAAGCAACTCGGCAAACAAGAACAGCCCTGGTTTCCTCTCCAGACTGCTTTGTAGAAGTGGATTTTCTCCAGAAAAAGATACAAACTTGCATCGACATAGGTAAACAGCGATGAACTTTTTAGTGGATCATTGATTTAGTAATCTTTTTTATTGTTTTGAGCCCTGATTCCAAATGATGTAACAGTCTGGAAATGTTGTTGTATGTCAGAAGAGATCTATTACAAGCAGAATCAAATCAACAAGGGATAAAAAAATACTGAAAATGATCACGTGTAATTGTTTTAAAAGGATCCATACATCACAATGATTCAATTGAAAAGGCGATTCTTGCGTATTATTGTGAGACTCAATAGGTAAACGATGTTTTGTTAACGGACAAACACAAATCGAGTCTTTCACCAAATGTCAATGCAAAATATCCTTCAAAAGATGATTTTTTACATTTGATGGATGTCCTAGCCTGACAATGCCAGAGAGAACTTTCCATAACCTTTTTGGGAAAGAAAATTGAGATGAAGGAAACTCGGATGTAGTTGTTGCATGATTTTGATTTTGATAAAGAATGTACAAGTTTCCAATTTGATTACTCATCCCATTCATTTTGGCTGAATACTGGTCTTGAATTAAGTAGGAATTAGAATTGAAGCAATTTAGGGTAGAAGATAGTGCTTGACTTGTAACCGGTGTGAATGAATCATTTAATCCAGTGAAAAATTGCATAACAAATTCATGTTGATGTTATAAAAGCAAACCGAATTACTTTGATTCTATTGCATATTATATTCTCCACCATGTCACGAATATGATCCTGGTGACTTAATTAGATACTAATTTCACTAAAGTTGTGGGAGTTTATAACTTGAAATTTCTATGATTGGATCGTAGATGGGTTTAGTAGCTGAAGGCAAGCTCTAATCATAGAGATATATAATAATACACAAACCAAAACCCAATGTATGGGATTTTATTCAAAAAAACAAAGCAGACACAACACAACAAAGCCAGCAATGTTCTTCAAACATGCAACGCAAAACACAAATCAGTGCAAACAAGCCTTTATTTAGTAGTGGTCGATAGGAGATTTAACCTTCACAAGACAACCTCCCTCCAATGGCAGCTTGCTGCAATTTCATCACTCGTCGTCGTAGTTTCTGCGGGGGTGGTGCTTATGATGACGATGCTTCTTCTCCTCGTCTTCATCGTCGGAGTTATCACCCTGTCATAATTATGGATCATCAAGCATAACCCAAGTCCAAATATTTAACCAAATATAAGTTTAACGAGGGTGAATGAACGCAAATAGTAATGATCATGAATTCAACAAATGATTTGAAACTGCTTACATATTTCTTGCGACCGTAATCCTCTTCCCCATAACCATACTTAGGACGATCCTCGTCTTCATCTTCACGCCTCTCATATCGAGGCTTCTCGTACTCTGCTTCCTCAGACCCACCATAGCTAGGCCTTTCATAGCTCGGTCTTCTTGGGGGCTCATCCTCGTAACTAGGTTTCTCATATTCTGGCCTCCTCCCATACCCAGAGTCACAGCCCTCTTCCTCACCATACCTCGGTTTCCGACCATATTCAGATCCATAATTAGGTTCTGGCGCCTCATACTCTGGTCTCCGGTTAGAATCCTCGTACTCGGTCGGACGACCATGCCCAGATCCATAAGAATCATCCGACTGCGGCATACGGCCTCGCCCAGACCCATACTCCGAGCCATAATAGTCCGGATCCGGCCTCCTTCCATAAGAGTCATCCGACTGCGGCATACGGCCACCCCCAGATCCATACTCCGAGCCATAAGAGTCCGGATCCGGCCTCCTCCCATACCCAGATCCATACTCTGGTTCGGGAATCTCCGCATCTGGGCGCCGGCGATACCCAGATTCATAACCCGACTCAGGTGGCCGCTGCTCATAGTCCTGTTTTCTCCCATAACCAGATTCATTTTCCGATCCGGGAACTTCAGGTCCACCATGACCAGGCTGGAACCCATAAGCAGGCGGAGGGTTCACATAAGATCCGCCGCCATAGCCTCCCTCCCCTTCAGCTCCCCCAGGCGTAAAGCCATAAGCGGGTCCGGGTCGAGGCTTGGGGCGAGCATAGCTACTATACTCCGTATTCAGAGCATCGTCGGCATAAGCACAGGGCTCGGCATCGGACGAAAACTGCGGCCGCTCGTAGTCAATCTCTTCAGAATCCGGTGAGGAGTTTGGATAGCAGATCTCTTCAGAAGGAGCGAGGGATCGGCCGTAAGTGAGATATATGTCGTAGCCCCCGCCGTAGGGGGTGGGATCGTACTCATCGAATTCGTGGACGTCTTCCTCGGTTACGGAATAGTACGGCATCGCGTTTTCGGTACCGGAAAATGCTTTTCTTCACCTTCTTCCGTCGGTTTCTGATAACGCAGATGGAAAGGTCCGTCTTAAAAGAGACAACTTTTTAATGAAATGACTAAAATACCCTTCAGATTTCCTTCTTTATCGCTACTCTTTTAATTAATTAATTTTTCTCCTACAACCAATCTTCTGTCCTTTGCCGACAGGCGACACGATGAATAGAGATTAAATAAATAAAATTTGTTATTTGAAAATAAATAATAATAATACGCGTGTTTTGATATTTAAATCATTAAATACTGCATTAAATTTTCTGAGAACAAACCAATAAACATAAATAATTGGAAAAAAAAATTATGTTTCAATTACTACACACACGGTTGTGTAATTAATTCAAACAAATTTAATCTAAAAGTTGAAAACCTTGCTGTCTGAAACCATGCATGGATCATATCATGCCCACCAAAGTTGAGGGTTAGATTATTGACTGGAAAGCTACAATTTTAACACAATCAAATTTCATCTTTTTTCAATTCAACATACACAATTTTGTGGTTTCTTCGACCAACCAGCTCGAGGAAACTAACGAAAAAGTAAAATACGTATTCATGTATTACTAAGTTTGGTTATATGTCGCTACCGGATCCAACTATTTCCGATATTGAGTTTTATGGTGGAAGAAAATATGGGTTTGGATTTATATCATTTTGGTCGAACATGACATATGAGAAACCATTGATCTGACTAAACACACCACCTTATTTTTTACTTCCAAATCACAAATACACAAATAAAGAAAGTTCATGAGTCATATACCTCGAGTTTTATATAGTAAAACCCGTACTTTCCTGTAACGGACTCGTTGCCTGTGTTTGCTCAATAAGAACTTCCCCTTCTGCAAAGAAAGTAGCTTCGTCTGCATAACTAGGTTGTTTTTCATCATATTTTCTGCAAAATAAAGGGAGAGTGCAGTACTTTGATTTGAGGACAGTAATGGGTGGGCTTCCAGATGCTACACTTTCTTTTAGGCAGCTGCCTTTGTTGCTTGTTGGTTCTGGTGGGCGTCTGGAAGGAGAGAGGGTGAAAATTCAGAGAAAGAATCAACAGAAAAGATGTTGCTATGCAAATCTATCAAAATCAAGACAACCAATTGCAAATAGCCAGCGATCCTCTATGTTTTCTTTGAGTTTCTCAAGTTGTGAGCCTCTATATGAGACTCCTGGTGTAAGATTTCTTCTCTCAATCTCTATTTATTAGAATAATTCTGTATTTTACCTTCTTTATTTTTGGGTTTTCAGGCAGCCTCCTTTGACGATTACATTGAAAATGAAGAAAGATTCTTCAAAGCAACATTTCCAGGACAATGCGAAAAACTAAATCAGGTTATTAATGCTGCTTAAATATCATTTTTTCAAGTCAAGTTTCTATCTTGTGCTTCAAAATGGGTTTAATCAGCTGACATTACCAAAAAATAGTGAAATAGTTATTAAATTTTGAAGGATGAGTGGAGAGTTCAAATGCCACCAGTTGAACTATTGTTTCTTAAAGCCTGGCCAATCATAGATATTCAATTCAAATGCAAAAGTAACAGCAAAGATTACCCGCCTCATGTTCCGAGCAGTATCACCAAAGTTCTGGAGCTGGACATGGTAAGAAACTCTTCCGGTCGGACCTATTTTCCAAGTCATCCTCATCCTCAAATTATTAGCAAGTAACATCTTAATTGCTTGACAGACCAGATTTGAGCTAAAAGGTCTGCATAGTGATTACATGCAGACTGACTTGGCTGTTAGAATCAGAGGAACTTTGTATTCCGAGCGAAAAGGATCTCAGAGCTGGCTCAGAAATGATATGATGATGAGTGTTACCTCCTTAGGTCCTCAAACCCTTGCTTTTATTCCCAAAGATATCATTCAAGGCCTGTTGGAACAGGTAATAACACTATTGGAAATTCCATTTTTACAACATTAAGTAAATAATATTAAATTCTAGGCTAAAATGTATATTACGTTTCAAAGGTGAGGGGGCGAGGAGCAAGTAGCTTTTTGTACTTTTTTTTTTAATCAAATAATCCGTTGAACTTAGAGATTTTAACAATTAAGTATAAGTTGTTAAAATTGCCATCAAAGAAACCATATTTTTGTCACATGACCTCTACAATGTAATTTCTAGAGAGAAACAATTCACGATATAACGTTATTGACAATTTCCATAGAAAAACGCAAATTTGGAGACAACACCAAGCTTCAAAAGCCAATTTCTTGAACAACAAATTGTTTCTTCTGAAAATTACCCAGCAAAAAAGATAACCTAACAAAAACTTAGTTTCTTTGATGCACCCTAACGACAAAAACTTAATTGCTAACGCTGGTTTTATTTGCGTAAAAATATATTAGAATTTACTTGTTATTCACTCCTAAATTTAAACACTAACACACACTTTACCTAAACTATAAGAGTAAAGGGACATAATGAATATTCCCAAAAATGCTAAGAGAAAGTCTTTGATGAGCAGGTATTGAAGAAAACCATAGAAGACTTGAGTAAGCAAGTTAATAACAACTTGATTTCGGATTATAGTAAATTCAAGATGGAGAAGTAGAAGGGTCAGTGTGCTTTGAGACTCTCAGAGATAATCAAATATGGCAAGTGCAGTTTGTCTAGAGAATGAGCTAACTTGCCAACCTTCTTTAAAACTTGGAACAGGCAAAAGTAGATAACCAAGAACCTTGAGTTATGTACCAATCAAATACAATAGTTTTCATTATAGTTCATATTTCTTTCTCAACTGAGTCTAAATTTTAATAGAAAAGGACCAAAAAATGGAGAATGGAAAGATACCCTGATAGCAGGTGTGGGAACAAGACCCACCTCTCACCAAGTTCAGTATTCCACCATTGAAGCTGCACCTCATTTCTGCAGTATAATTAACACCAAGGTTAGTAAATTAAGCATTTCATATTTGTTTAAACAGATACTGATTGAATTGCAAGGGTGGGACTGGTATAAAAAGCACTTGACATAAAAAGGCAGAACAATTTCTCGACTAAAAATACTGGTAAGATTACTCTGCAAAAGATGAAATGGTTGATATGAGTAGGTTCAAGTGGAAATGTATGAAGACAAAAATATTTTCACCTTCTCGACAGCAATGATCTTCATTTTTTACAAATAGGGGATGAGGGTAGGCAGTATATTTCTCTTCACTTTATTTGTTCCGTCACCAGTAATCAGAACAAGAACAAGCACCTCTTCTGAAACAATGGAAACGATTGCGGTCTCTCACAACAATTTCCCGTTCGTATAAATTTGAAACTATCTTGAGAGCTGAATGACAGTCTTGACAAGTACGTAAATTTTTAAAGATCGAAAGAGGAGCACCAGCTCTTGTACTAATAAGCCCAAAACAAACTGCCAGTTTCTCACTGTGTGAGAACAATGCCTGCTCCTTCTCCTCCATGGCATCTTCATTTTCACCACCATCACTACTGGAGAAAACCTGGTAAGTGGTATTCGGCACATAACCAGCAGATTTCAACTTACAAATCATTTCATTCAATTTGAGGTATATCTCGTGGGTTCTTAAATGCGACTTATCACCTGATGTGAACCTATGCACTTGACCATAGACACGAATGTAGCTCATTCCAGGCACCTTTCTAATGCCTTTTCTCCTCAAAATGCTCCGGAAGATCTCCCCCGCCTCTCCTTTTCCGGCTACAACATACATGTTTGAGAGCAAGACATGGTATTCAACGTTGTTCGGATACATCTGAACTAGCTCCTGTAGAATGTGTTCTCCCAATTTGAGTTTCCCATGAATATTGCAGGAACCCAGAAGAGAACCCAAAACAATCTCATTTGGAGGCATTGGCATCGTCTTGATGAAAACTTCTGCCTCCTCCAAACGACCAGCTCGACCCAGAATATCAACCATACAGGCATAATGCTCTAGTGTAGGTGTCAAACCATATACAGTTTCAATTTTGTGAAAATAATGGCGACCCTGATCTACAAGACCGGAGTGGCTACAAGCACTTAATAACGAAGTAAATGTTACCTCATCTGGGATGGCTTCTTCTACCATTTTAGGGAAGATTTCCACCACAGCTTTACCACGTCCATGCATAGCTAACCCACTAAGCATGGCATTCCAAGTCACCACATTCCTTCTAGACATGTTATTAAAGACCATAATTGCTGAGTCTATCTTACCACATTTTGCATACATGTCCACCAAAGATGTACTAACTATAATCTCCATATCCTTGCCCATTGCCTTCAAAGCATAAGCATGAACCCACTTACCCATAATCACATCTCCGGATTGCGTACAAGCCGATAAAATCGAGCATAGGGCAACATAATTCAACTCCAATTGGTATCTAAAAATCATTTCATAAAGAAGGGAAAACCCTTCTTTGGTAAATCCATCCTCTAAGCAACGTGAAATCATTATTGTCCAAGCAACCTCGTTTTTCTCCAGCATTTTGTCAAACACCTCCTTCCCACTTCGGACGCCTTCAAATTTAGCAACACAGTCCAGCATCACAGTCCAAGATACAACACTCCTTTCCTCCATCTCCTCAAACAGTCGTTTAGCCTCTTCGAACAACAAACACTTAACATACATATCCATAACAGAATTGCAGACTTTCACACTCAAACCCAGACCAATCCTAATCATACATCCATGGCCCTGCAACCCAACCTCAACATCACCCAATCTCGCGCACAAATTAAAAACGGTAACCATAGCCAAATCATCCACCACCATACCTTCTCTCCGCATTCCGATGAACAGTTTGAGTGTTTCCTCCAACATGCCGCGCCGAGCGAAACAACCCATGAGGGTGGTCCAGTCGACGGTGTCTTTGTAAGCGAAGGGAATGTCATCAAACACCTTAGACGCATCCCGCAACTGATCACAGGCAGAGTAAAGGTGGAGGAGGGCGTTGCGGAGGAAGGAGGTGGGACAGTTGGCGATTCCGGAAGTGATAAGAAACGCGTGAATCCTTCTGCCATTTTGAAGAGAAGATCGACGAGCGCATGCCCGCAATAGATACCGATAGCGGAGACTCAGAGAGCGTAAAGAAAGAGAGCAGGGTTGACTGTACATTTCATTTCCAAGCTGCCATTTTTCACTTCAAAAACTACCCATAATTCGTGATAGCTTAAATCTCTCGGCGAAGCACAATCGTTGAAATTGTTTTTCAAATTAAAACCATAAAATCCTCGCAATCTATTGTTACCATTGGTGCAAGTTAAGATTAATTAACGTAATAAATTATAAATAATTAATTAATTAGACATTAATAATATCAATCATTATTTGACATAAAACCGAGAATGAGAGGATTAGAAAAAAAAGTTTCATACTTGCCTACCAGCAATGAACTGATCGGATTAACCGACTAAAATTGTATTCGGTCATTATATATTGAACAAAAGCAAAAGACTCAGCGACGGTTGGACGAGTAGTCTGTCTTTACAATTGTAGGACTTCGAATAGGACTCAGAAAATTAGAATACATCACATATAATGAATAGATATCTTCTTTTACGATCCGTGGCATTGAACCAAATAAGACCAAGCACAGCCGAAAACCCATAGTACAAACAAAGAAAATGAAATCATGTCTCAGGAAAACTCACGGACTCCACCAGAAAGGAAGTCTGTCCGTTACCTCAGTTTGAAGTACAGTATCAGAGCAATGACTATAACAAGGACGACGACAACGGCTGCAATAATCCACTTGTTTCTGTTCATTCTCATTGATATGTTGGTCAAGATTTTCTTACTCTTCCCAATGTTGTCATCCACTGTATGAAGCTGCAAAACAAATGAAATTTAAGAACTACAGAGTAAATACTCCCCTCCAGTTGAGGAAATAGCTAATAAATAATTAGAATCAGGATAGTTACCAAAGCAGCTTAAGAAAAGTGAACCAGCAAAAAAAAAAGGTTATACCGTGTTATGAGCATGCAAGAGAGACTGCCTTTGTGAATGCAAGTCTTGAAGAATTGAAACACCAAGATCTTCTGTTTGCAGCATGGTTCTTCGACTTTCGTTAATTCTGTCCCCAGATAAGTTTAATCTCTCAGTTGCGGTCATCAATCGTGCCCTTTGATCCGCTGATGCCTAAAACTCAAATACAGCCACAAAATTTTGGTGAATACCAAACGAAGGGGGGAGGAATGTGTATAAAAAGTGAATTCAGAAAGGTAAAGCATAGTTTGAAGTTATCATCTAGTCCAGGAATTTCAAAACCCATAGCTAATTACTTGAATTTCAATTCAAAAAATACATGCAAAAGCCTGAATCATATCAACCTGAGAGTATCAACTCGTAAGGTAGTTGGGATGGATCTTGCAGTATTTTAGCATTACAAAACAATGAACTAAGAAAACTTGTTATTTTTAATTAATCACTCATGCAGATTCCACAAAGGGCATTTCTGTTGTTGCACCTTAAACTATGAAATAAACTGAACGATGATAGCAATAGTTTGAATTTATAAAGCTACGTAAGACGTACTGTCATTGTATCAGCCATTCCTGATTCCAATAACTCATCCCGAGCAGATGCATATGAGTTGCCGGATCCAATTCGTTTAACTTCACTTTTCAGATTGTTCAAATCTGATTTGTATTCCCTTAACTTAGCGAGAAGAATACCCTTGATATTTGGCTGCAAACTTCTTGCCTCAAGATCCATTTTGCGAATCTGTAAAATCATCAGAAACATCAAAGTACATGCAAGAACATAGAAGCAGTACAAAATAATTTTCTCAAAACAACAGGATAATCAACAATGTGATACGTACCAAAGATTCTGCCTCATCAATTCCAGATTTCAAATCAGCAAGTTTTTGCTTCTTCTGTTCTGCATACAACGTAAGAGATTGTTTTAATTTGAAGTGTCAGGCTAGAAACTGAAGAATTTCTTTACTGTGTGAAAAACAGTAGTATAGTCTATAATCAAATGAAGCAAAAATGAATAGTTACTGGACAATGTGTTACTCTTAAATACAAGCTCTGTTATGCTCAAAAACTCATTTCCACTTCTCATTTCAAACATACTGAAATAAGAAACTACTTATTATCTAGTGACCAAAAAAAATCCATTTCCCGGCATCACTTCAACCATAACAATTCATTCAAGTCAGGAATCCCATAACAGTGCCGATTACAATACTAGAAAACCCATGGACCTAAAGTATTTAAAGCACATTTCACTGTTTCGTAAATTAAGGTTCATTATAAGTGTGACAATGTCATAGAAAGCACAACGAGCCAAAATATGTTTTGACCTCTCCAAATTAACTGAATGAATGTGCTTCACTTGAGAAACTAACACCGTACGAGGTAATAAAGAAGGCATTGCACATCAATCAAGCAACGAAAGGAATATAAATAATGAAAACTAAATTACCCCCATCGAGGGCACTGGCCGTGGTACACTTTCTGGAAAGATTCGCAGAAAGCTCGCAATATTGCCGTTCATAGTCCTTCAAATACCTGGCTCATCGTGACCAAAACCTCTTTTTTCCCTGTCAGAAATCGACAACGACATGTCAAATAATCCTATCCACCCCAGGAAAAATCAAGCTAAATCTGTACAAATACTTCATCAACGGAAAACGAATGAACCCTAAAGGTGGACTAAATCTGTACAAATCCGTTACCTTCGGGGTTTCACATCCGAATTGAACTCGGGATAAAAATACCTGGAGATCGGAGAACTGTCCCGCCGGAAGGATCGTCGAAATGGAGGATTTCGGGTGATCGAAGGGCAATTGTCGGGGGGACGACGAGTAATACTAATGGTGTGAGATATGACATACAGTTTGGACCCCTGGTTGACACCTGGTAGGAAGCACAGATTGAGGAGTCGTCTCCCCGTGAGAATAGAGAATCTCAGCAAAGTAGAGTTGACAGAGGTGAACCGGCACGAGAGTCCGGTTCGGAAAACTATAAATTGGACCGGTCACCTCAAAATTAGACGTTTTAATAACTAATTGTGCTCCAAATCAATAATTAAAAATATTAATTTAATACTAAATAAAATAGAAAATAACTATTTTTATACTCTGATTTTATTTTATGAGGAAAACATATAATCCATGGGATTGGGTCTAGTCTAGTTATACGATGGAAAATGCTTTAGTCTTTTTAGACATTTATAAAAAAAAATTCCTTTTTTTTGGCGACAATTTAACAAATGCATAATTAAAGTTGTCAAAAAAATCCACTTTTTGATACTACAATATTATTCAATTTTTAAAAAATAGCAAATTCAATTTGTAAGAAAAACGAGAAAAATTAAAAAAAAAAAACACTTAAACTATTGAAGTATTGACGAGATGAGTTTTAAAATAGTTTTGTTGACAAATCATTTTTAAATTGTTTTTCGTTAACAAATCCACTATTTTTGTTTAATTTTCCGTTAAAATTGAGGTTGGACATCCAAAATGTAAGAGGGTCTCGGGAGCAAACTTTTAAGAATTGCAACGGACGCCCAAAAGTGGAAGAGTAAAAAAATTACACCATCTTTGTAAGAAATCCGTTTCATTTCGAATTTGAATTTGTTTCTTTCAAGTTTCTATTGTTTTTGTTTTATTTCTTCATTGTTCTACTACCATTCTTCATAATTTCGACAATTTTTGGTCATTGATTTCATGTTTGGAAATTTTGAATCAGAAGATTCAAACTACATCTTTCAACTTTTGGTCGTCTCCTATTTCATCTACACAGGTCGTCCGGTATAGTACATTTTTCAATCCAAAATCTATTTCTGAGTGTCCATCTTGAAACTCAAAATTCCACCAATAAGACACTTCTAGCACTCTTCCAATTCCGAACGCTCGCCCTCAATTTTATTGAAAAATTAAACGAAAATGACAAATTTGCTAATGAAAAATCGTTTAAATATTAGTTTGTTCATGAATTCAGTTAAAATGTCAACTTTCACTACCCTATATTTTAAGAACCTTTTTTTTGAAATTGACCTAAAAAAATATATATATAATTGGGAGTAGTCGACAGCAATATTACAGCGCGCATGGTTAAGATTTTAGGCAGACCCACCATTAGAGAAAAATCAAAATCAGCGTGAACCTATCGCATAATTATTATTTATAAGATCCACAGATATGGCTGCTATTAAGCATGCGGCCCCATCAATTTTACATCAAATGAATTTCTTAATTGAAGAGAGAAGATGCAAACCAAGTATTGTTTTCCTTTTTTGCACAAAAATAAACCCTATTTCTTAGAAGGCTAACATAAACCAGCACTTCACGACATAAAGGGTTCAATCTCAAAACCTATTATTAATGTTAATTCAACTACAGGTCGAAACTACAGAACATAAAACCAAATAAAGCAATGCACAAGAACTGCCCACTTGAGTTCACTAAGATTGGCATGGCAGTCAAAACTTACCTATATAAAACTAGGTAAATTAAAAAAAAAAAAAAAAAAAAAAAAAAGGGAGATTGTACCAACCAAAGATAACGAAGAGAGAGTTATGTACATTTTTCTCAGTCTTCTCCGTTCAGACCTTATCGTCCTTGTCTAAAGAACTCTAAGCTGAGCAAGGAAAGCAGCACAAAGATCCAAGAACAGAAACTGAGGGCCTTGAACTCTCTGCAGATCAAGAAGATACTTCTCCTCCCTCGTCTTGTAAAGCTATAAATACAAAGGTCACGAAAATTAACCTGGGTATGTTTGATACGCGCTCTCAAAGTCTCAACTCCAAACAAAGCAGAAACCAAATAAAGCAATGCACAAGAACTGCCCACTTGAGTTCACTAAGATTGGCATGGCAGTCAAAACTTACCTATATAAAACTAGGTAAATTAAAAAAAAAAAAAAAAGGGAGATTGTACCAACCAAAGATAACGAAGAGAGAGTTATGTACATTTTTCTCAGTCTTCTCCGTTCAGACCTTATCGTCCTTGTCTAAAGAACTCTAAGCTGAGCAAGGAAGCTCTCAACTCCAACAAAGCAGAAACCAAAATAATGGCAATAACCATCTCACACATGCAGGCAAGTCAAATCTTAGGAAGCGTTGAGCAACATTTCACAGTCACAACTATAATTAAATATGAGTTTGATTTAAGAGTAAATCAAACCAGAGCTACGACACCTATTACCCCAAGTCATGAGTTTAAATTCCTCCACTATAAAAATATAGAAAACAAGGAAGCACATACCTGTACTTCAAACTTGACAACATTTGGAGATTTACAAACCCCATCATTCTCGATGATGGTTGAATCACCGTGTACAGGATCATTTACCATGGTTCCGTGATGATCATGAATGCCAGGTATCCACCTACATTTCATGTTGTAATGTCCAATCTTCTTCCACCCCACATTGAGTACTTGCAGGGCCTTGAGGACTTCCATCATTATTTCACGAGGATGAGCTTTTGACTGTAAAAATTAGGGCAAAATATGACCATCTCATACTAACTAGCATGCAAATAAAACCAGGACAAATTACCACACAACCACAGAAAAAAACCTGTAATCCAAGTGCCCATTTACGCTCTAGGGGATCCTGTGGTCTCAATCCCATCCCTTGATAATCCACAAATCCAGGAAGACGATGTCCTACGGATGGAGACTTGGCATCACTGGGATGCATGGAGTTGAAGTCAGATTCCTACATAATAATTTTGTAATTAGTAAAAGAACCCAACATCTAGAAAAATCTCCAGTGAAAGACATTTCACAGGGGCTTCAATATATACAGATTCTGAAAGATGTACGACTCCATATAACACAGAAACCTCAAGGTTATTTCTCAACACGATGACAAGAAGATTGCATTAACAAAAACCATAGCAAAGGTGAACAAACGCACCATTGTTTCCTGAAACTCATCAACAAGATAGCCACTAGAGACGCGGAATCGGTTATCCAGCAACAAATAATATGTGACCGTGGCCTGAAATATGTCGCAGCTGCATGTAGTTAGACAAAATTTAAAAGTTAAGCCAAAAATAGATATTATAATACTCACCTCATTTTGAATTCTGTTATGAAGAGACTCCAACAGCTGGTTTCTGTCAAATCCCATTTTCACCACTTCTTGGAGAATGTCTTCATCAATCTACAAGTTTTGAGAAATCTTAACACCAAACTAGCAAACAAACAAATAATACCGATATATAGTAAGCAGTCAGTCAAAGATGCATGCTATGTGATCCACAGCTCTGTGTACGTGAGTCTGTTTATTTGTACATGCAAACATCTGCGAGGTGGGTGTATGAATGTGGCTCAAGGACATGAGAGAGCACAAACTCCACCATCAGTCCCAAGCTCAACGACT
The DNA here is from genome assembly GCA_022432975.1 of Begonia masoniana. Lineage (NCBI taxonomy): Eukaryota > Viridiplantae > Streptophyta > Magnoliopsida > Cucurbitales > Begoniaceae > Begonia > Begonia masoniana. Next base: position 11,056,154 of record CM039502.1, read on the forward strand.
TCCCAGCTAAAAATTTACCAACTTGTAAATGTTTGAAAATTAGTTAAATCCAGTGCAGCAATTTATCTCATTGTCCTGACAGATTTCTCTCAAGACCATGCCAAAAAGGTAATAAAAGATGATAAATCAGTCCGAGCTTACAAGTGAAAAGCAAATGAAGCTTGAATCAGACCACTAACAACTAAGGAAAAATATGGACAGTAAAAATAGAATAACAAGTCATTCATAATCAACTAAGCTTAAATAATGTATTTTACTGAAAATTAAGTATTTAAAAGTGTTTTCTCCAAGAAACATGAACATTTTATTTCATGTAATTAACTTCCTCATTAACTTTGGAGTCTTAGGGAGAAAAAATCAAACATTAGAACACTGCTCAGCTACACATCTTATTATCAAGACTTTTAAGACAAAAAACACAACCATAGAAGAAAAACCACACCTTTTTAGCTTGTTGCATTGTATCAGGAGGAGGCACGGCTAAATAGCGTGCAAGATGGGCCTGAAACCAAAGATGTTGGCGAATCTCAGGTATGGTCATACGCTTTGTAGGGTCTACCACAAGCATTCTTGGGATCAAATCTCTAGCACCAGGAGATAAATGACTGGGAAGAGTATATATCCCACCCTAAATGACAAGAAAAATAAAAGTTACATTTGCAACCTTTATTTTATTCCAGGTAAACGTATAATTAATAATTTAGAACAAGAGTCAACCTCATAAAATTACATTAAAAAACTACTTCAACATATATTTCTGACTGCGAAAGAAAGAAGATGCAACAATCTAACAAAAAAAACATATTAGATGTTTCATTATCAGTGACACTAAATAGTACGAAACATAAATTATGTAAAGTTCCAAAATAGAGATCACTGCAAACCAAACAGAATATGAGCAACTCCAACTTTCTATGTCCATAGGCTTAAACTATTAGTAAAAAAGAAAAGAAAAAAAGACTGATTGGGTTGATAAATTCATTAAGAAACACTAGATCTAGTACTTGACATAAAAGTCATAACCACTGCAATAAAACAAACCCAATGTAAATAGTTCTAGTTACCTTTATTTTCTTAAAAAGGTTGGGTATGTTTTCATCATCGAATGGAAGTGTACCACATAGAAGAGCATACAATATAACACCACAGCTCCAGACATCTACTTCAGGTCCAGCATATAGTTTACCAGAAATAACCTAGTAAAATGACAGATTGAAGAATCAAGAAACATCATAACTAAAATAGAATGGATCTTGTACTGCAGGTTGTAAGAAGAATACACTCTATATACCTCAGGAGCAGCATAATTGGGACTTCCGCAACTTGTCTTCAGAAAATGACCATCGCGCATTATATTGCTCAAACCAAAGTCTGCAATCTTCACATTGCGCTTGGAATCCAAAAGCAAATTCTCAGGTTTAAGGTCTCTATGTACTACCCTATTCCTGTGGCAGTACTCCACGCCAGATATTATCTGCTCAAAAAAAGAGGAGAAAATGGCTAATTGGAGCACTTGTGAACAGGGAGAGAGAACCGATATAAATAAACAATCATACCTGTTGGAAAAAAGTGCGAGCTTCATCTTCCTGCAACCGACCCTTCTCCACAATATAATCAAAGAGCTCCCCACACTTCACATACTCCATCACAACAAAAATGTCAGCTGGAGTCTCAATAACCTCATAGAGTCTTATTATGTGAGGATGCATAAACAATCTCAGGATCTTGATTTCCCTTCTCACTGCAGCAAATGAGAGAACATGTAACAAATTTTACAACACCAAAATCAGATACGTCACAACTGAAAAATTAACCGCATATTACATCCCATTGAGAAAAGTGGAAAAAAATAATATATTTTGTTTTATAATGTGATTTCAGAAAGAACCAACTAGCCTCGCTATGGATCTGAATGAATACAATTCCAAAATCTTCATATCCTTTTCACCTATTGGCATTTTAGGTCAGAGAAACTCTATCCTTAATATTAACTACTGCATAAAAAACAAATTTAGAGTTAATCTACCATACGGAGAGCATTATGCTTGCTAAAACAATATCTATTAAAATAATAGATCCCTAATTTCTAAAAAAAATCCAACTACGTCATTTAAGAGAGTAACACGGACCTTTCTCTTCCATATCCAAGTTCTTTATCTTTTTACGATTGAGGATCTTGATAGCTACCTTATGACCCGTCAATACATGCTCCGCAATTTTGACCTTACCAAATGAACCAATTCCGAGAGTCTTCCCAAGTTTGTAATTGGGAAGATATGCATCCACGCTACTGGCTCCACGCAAACTCGGCCCATCCATTTTACTGTAAATGATTTAAAAGAAAAATTACAAACTTGAGGAAGCGAAGGATGTCACCTGGATGTGGTTGATATGAAAAAATAAAGCAAAGTTCTTTATAGAAAAAATAAATGTAGAGTACATACTTCCAAACGCTCCTAAAGACCAGCTGCGTGAATATAGAATTGTGCAGAAAAAAGTTCTACACAATTTTAATGGTTTACATTAAAAAAATAATCCAAAACAAGTTAAAGAAAGAGAATCAAAATTCATAGATTATCGAGCAATTAAAGATATTTCATTAGATGAATATGTAAACGACTTATCGACCACTAATCAACGCTACTTTCAGTGTTGTCCTAGATTCAGGCAAGCAAATAGCATAACGAGATCTCGTTGAATAAACTAACGAAAATCGCAGGTAGGATCAGATTCATGAAAAATCGCACGATTCGCAGCAACAAGGTCAAAAAAAAAACGCAAGGTAACAACACAATCCACCTGAATGAGAAATTGAGGAGAAGCAAACGAAACTTTACCTTAACCAGCGTTGTCGACACAAATTTTAAAAATCAGAAGCTAGAACCTGGTCCAATTCACAGTCGAAGAGTTTCCGACGAAATCAAGTCTTCGGGAACTCGATCGAAATGAATTGAGGAGAAATTGGAGAGACAGAACAAGTGTAGACAGAAACAAAGAGAGGGGATAAGAAATCGAAAGGAAAAAGAAGGAAATTTGGAGATGAAGAGGAAGAAATGGAAAGGAATAGGGTTAAGAGTGAGAAAAAGAAGATGGAAGGGAATATGGACAGGTGTCAAACTTGTATTGGATAGATGATTTACTAAACCAAGCTTAGTCGTGACCCGTAGTTAAAAAACTTTATTTTTTAAAAAAAATAAAAAATAGAATATTTTATTTTTATATTCCAATCTTTGTATTTTATTACATCGTAGAATAATTATTAATATAAATAATTAAAGTTTTTATCTTTTCCAATCTAAAAATGATCTCTAAATTGCGTAAAAGACCAGCAGACATTTTAAATTAAGATAATCAACAAAAAAAATATATATATTCTTAAATTATGAGATCATTATCACACTTGTCTTAAACTATATTCTTTAAAAAAAATCGTTCTGATTCGTTAACAAAATAATTTTTTTCAGACGCTCAGTTTCTTAACGTGGGTTCGTGTAAATGAGGAGTAGAAAATACTATATGTCGTGGAAGTCCACGAAGTAAGCGCAGAAGCCCGCCATGCATACGCGGGTGCTTTTGTTAACAAATTTTTAATGAAAAGTTAGACGGAGATAGTTGTTTTGCTAAATAAAATTACACTGGCAATGCCATAAAAAGTTGTATTATACTGGAGCGCGTGACACCTTCTGTTAGGTCTTAATTGCTATATTTTGAAAATGATTATTATTTTCTACTAGTGTTTACTAAGTCACAAAAATGACATGTTTGTTTAATAAACAAATGAGAGTAATTATATTATATGTAGTCATAGGTAAATAATTTATAATTATTTGGTTAACGAACAAGGCAATGTGGCAATAATTAGTGGCGAGAGCATAGTTTTTATATGGGATGACCATGCAAAAACTATATAAATTGATCATCATTTCTCGTATTTTTTTAATTAAATTCGTGACATTTACAATATTTTTGTCTTTTCTTTCAATCATGTCATACATCATCATCTGTGTATTTTTAATATAGAATATAAAAAAATCACGAGAGTGAAATAAATATATTATAAAATGCAATATTCAATTTAAATTCTGAAGTACGAGGTATTGAACAAAAATCACCTTCGAATAAATTTTCGAACAATTTAAACTTTGAAATATAAAAAACATTCGAAATAAACTTTTTCGACCCTTCGATCTCCACATCAGGGGGCTGATCTCACTTTGGCACGTTCAAGTGATATCGGGGGGTGATGACTCATGTTTTTGACAAAAAACAAAGCAAATGATATCAACATTTCTTAAAATTGTTATCAAATATTTAGTATATCATTAGAATATAATCTGAAATGTTTCGTGATTTTTTAACACTTGTATGATTTCTTATAATTTTTTACGTCTATTTTATAGAATGTTGTTTAAAAAATTATATTAAATTATAAAAGTGTTGCAAAATCATGAAACTTTTCAAATTATTTTCTCATGATATTTTGAACACGTGATGAAAATTTCAAGAAAATTCGATATAGTTTGTTATGTTTTTTACAGCATTCACCGGTTAAATTTAATTACGCTAAATTAAATTTAAAGTTAAAAAATTCTTAGTGGCTATCTCAAAAAACATAGCAAACAATATCATATTTTCTTGAAATTTTTATCATATGTTCAGCATATTATGGAAAGAAAATCTGGAAAGTTTTGTGATTTTGCAACACTTGTAAGATTTATTATAACTTTTAAAACAATATATAATAAATTTTACAAGTGTTGAAAAATCATGAAACCTTCTAAATTATCTTCTAATGATATTCTGAACATGTAATAAAAAAATTTAAGAAATTTTAATATCGTTTGCTATGTTTTTTGTCGATAACAGAGGGTCATCACCCCCGATCTCACTTGAGCGTGCCAAAGTGAGATCGGCCCCCGATGTTGAGATCGGGGGCCGATGAGGTTTATTTCAAACATTTCTTATACTTTGAAATTTAAATTGTTTGAAAATTTACTTGAATGTGGTTTTTGTTCAATACCTCATATTTCAGGGTTTAAATTAAATATTACTCTATTATAAATAAAAGTTTATGTTTACACTATGTTACTACACTTTATTTATACTATCTATCCTTATTTCACAAAGTGTCAAGTATTGATTGATGCAATTAATAACTTATTTTAATTATTTGTAATTTATTATATTAATCAATGTTTGTTACATCATGAAGTAAAAATTAAAGTATAAATAGATAATGCATATAGCCTTACTCTATTTGAAGTAATTTATATTGAAATTTCTTTTTATTAAAAATATTAATATTAACCAAACAAATGTTTGTTTAATTACTATTAAAATTAATCAAATTCAAAGAATTTTTTTTCAAAAAACGTATAATCAAATTAATATTTTTGGAAACTTGTAGTAATTAAACATGCATAGAAAACGATGATAATTTAATTATTTGAAAGTTGGTAAATTCATATTAGACTATGATCATTTAAAAAAGGAGGCTTGCGCGGAGGTGTTATTCAATGCTTTAGACGTCAATTGTTAAATTTCATTGGCATGTTCGTTATTTTTCTATTTTTTGTATAAACAAATGATTTGAACATGGTTGGGGCCGAGCGATAGGTGCACGTTATCAATTTTCTTCTTGCTAATGGTTTCTTGGACACTACTTTTGTCTTAATTTATATAAAATATTTGGCCGTTATATTTGTCCTAATCTATATACGACATTAAATTAACTTCAAATTAATCGTTTTAATCTATTGAAAATGTTGGTAATTTAACGTTTTATTGTATTTGTAAGGATGATTGACTCAAGTACCTACAACAACCAAACCTAATTATGTACTTAATAATCCAATCTTGTACCTAAAGTTAATTAAAATTTGACAATTTGAATTCTATTTTGTTTCGATCAACAGAGCTTGCAGTGCAAACGACATAATTGGAGAATTAAATTATGAACATCTTGGAAAGCCTGAGGAAGTAGATGAATTGATATTATCGAGAGGCCTTGTCTTTTACCTAAGTTTATGATCGTGTCTTTATCATTAATGCATAAAATTTCTCGTCGGTATTTTGATATTGATGTATTTGATGATTCTATAACAACAGATTTAGAAAGTTATTTAATTTAAATAAATTTAAGTGCCTAATTATTCTTCCTCTTTAATTTTAAAAATCATATGCATTTTACTTCATAATTTAAGTGAATAAGTTACTTTAGGTACCTACATAAAAAAACATTAAATGAAGCATGCTAGGTTCTAATTTTCTGACATTAAGGTCTTATGATATATGTGTCATGTCAGTCATTAGTTGACACCCTTTGGTTCTCCATGTTGTTATTGCATAATAAATAACATTACTGATTTATTACACATGAGGGTGGCCCAATCCGGTTCCACTCTGCACGGGAACCGTGACTAACGAGTTCAGTACCCAAAACCAGGCCACCCATGGTTCATGGACTCGAATTCAGAACCGAACGATGAACCCACGATTCATGGCTCGGTTCTGATTTCGTTCTTTCCTCTTTTTTTTTCTAATATTTATATTTTTTGTTATCTTTGTGCTGGTTTATTATTATGGGCTTGGTTTTTTGAGATTTTGAATTGATTTTAATCAGTTTTTTGGGTCGGATATTTGCACGTGGTCTACTCGATTTTGCATGGTTTCTTGTAAATGTGAAACAAGAATAGAGCGGACCACACGATTCTCAAAAGTCTAGAACTAAAATCGAAAACCTGTAAAACTATTAATTGGTCAAACATGTCACACTTTTTTATTATGAAAATCATTTTTACTATAATTGTTATTTTAGTCTACCCTCGTTACATTAACTGATTTATTACACATGAGGGTGGCCCAATTCCGGTTCCACTCTGCAACGGGAACCGTGACTAACGATTTCAGGTACCCAAAACCAGGCAACCCATGGTTTCATGGACTCGAAATTCAGAACCAGAACGATGACCCACGATTTCATGGCTCGGTTCTGATTTAGTTCTTTCCTCTTTTTTTTTTCTAAATATTTATATTTTTTGTTATCTTTGTGCTGGTTTATTATTATGGGCTGGTTTTTTGAGATTTTGAATTGAATTTTAATCAGTTTTTTGGGTCGGATATTTGACACGTGGTCTACTTCGATTTGCATGGTTCTTGTAAATGTGAAACAAGAATAGAGCAGGACCACACGATTCTCAAAAGTCTAGAACTAAAATCGAAATCCTGGGTGGGTAGAACCAGACCAAACTGCACGGTTCGATTAAAACTACGGTTCTAATGTTGTCCACCCATAATTACCCACGTTCAATGTCACTGCGTCCAATGTGTGCATGAAATCAAATGAGTCGACTAAGATAAGTTAAAATAACCATTGCCGGCAAAAATTGTGACCAATTTGATAAATTTTTTCAAAACGTGAAAATCGATCCAAAGTGTAAGAGCAAATTTACTCAAAAAAAATAGTTTAGGGTATTAACATTCATGTAGATAACTTCAATTACAGTTCACCTTTAAAAAAGAAGAAGATAATATACAAACAAAATGAATCCAATCAAAGAAATGGACTTGGGAATCAAACCCAGATTCGAAGTTTTGGTAAATGCAATATAAGAAAGACAAGAGGACACTACCTCACCCAACAAATGACAACTTCCACTCCATCACACAGCAACTACACAATTTCCTCTGTACAATCAGAGCCGGGAAAGAGCTTCCCAGACGACTCCGACGGCTAAAGCCACCGGAAGAACAAGCCGGGTCAATCCGTAAGTTAGTGTCGGAGCAGAGTTCTTGTCATTTAATGGCAAAGATGATTGGAGGAGGAGGTAAATTCTCAACATTAATAGCCAGCTTCATACCTCCATAGCAGAAACCTTTGCCGCTGATGAAATAGTAGGGCCTCGTCACGTTGAGCGGGACGACGTCTCTTCCGGCACCTGTTGTCCAGCTATGGATCGGGTGATCGGAATTGCAGGTCTCGTAGTCCGTTTGGTTCACCTCTAGAACGTTATTTTGATTCCGGTCGTAAACAAAGACTGCACCGAAATAAACAAATTCATCCTAATTTCAAAGGCGATCTTAATCTTAGCTCTTACTAGTTACTACCCATAGATTGTGAAACAGATAGATCTATTTCCAAAGATGAACTGACTCGTGAAAGAGAAAGATTTGACGAGTTCTGTTTGATCCATGGAAAAAATGAGACCTTTTTGTTTCACAGTTTTTAAAATCAGCATTTTCCTTTCTTCTTCGTTCTTGCATTTCCCAACAGTTTTATCAAAATCAAGATCTGACTACCATTGATGCTCAGAAAAAGAAAATGCTGCTAAAATCTAGCTAGTTTTCACGAATGTTCAAATGCAGAATTACAACTTTAGACATAGCAAATCTGAGCTCAGTGCAAGCAAATTTGAAGAAGTTCGGAGAGTTGAGGACGGACTAGATCTGAGCTAAATATAAGCAAAAATGAAGAAGAAGAAGAAGAAGCAGAGAGAGAGAGAGAGCTTACAGAGCCAGTCGCCAATGTAGAAGTGCTTATCTTGAGCCCAAATAGTGTAGTTAACACCGGTGGTCCAGCCCCTGTTACTCCCTACAGTCCACCGAGTGCCTGAAACTTCTGGCACCATCATCCCTAAAACACACAAAGCCACCGCAATCGCCACCATTGTCGGCGGCGACTTTCTGGACAGAAACTCCATTGCTATCTTCCCCAAGCTCTTTGAAAGAAAATAAAGCTCTTTCTCTTAGGGTAGGTTCTGTTTTAGCTTCTGCTACCCTTTAAAGACCATGTTGGATCCACAACTGATACGATTATTTTAATCGAAGATTATCTGTTTCTGGGTAAAGGGTAAACACTAAACATGAACTACCAAATTAGTTTTATCCTTTCCGCAACAACTTAAACGTGTTTGCTAACTTTTCTCTGTTCAAGAATCAAGAGTGTAGTGAGCTGGTGTTTGATCACGGGTCATACCAAACCAGAGAAATCAATGGACAAAGACAAACCGACATCAAAATTCAAACTTTACCTAAAATTGTTGACAAGTGATGATTATTCAGATTAAACAAATGAAAATTTTATTTAAATAAAGTATTGTTTATATATTAATAAAATTATTATATATAGGAAAAAGAAAGTTCCTTCCAGGCCGCCGGTAATCGCGGACCCTCCGACACCGGCTGTTCATCTGGGTAGAAGTTGAATCTCTTCCTGCAAATAATTAAATTGCTTTTGACGATTTTAGAGTCGATGGCTCTTGATTTAGAGTCTACGGCTCTTGTTGCGTAAGCTAGCTGACATTCACAAGATCAAGCACCTTCTCAGAGCCAATCTCCACGACCTCTGTCTTTCTCCCGAACACGTATCGGATTTCTCTTTCTACTTCCACGTGATTCTGGCCGTAAAAGTCCGAATCCAACGTCCAATTGTATAACGCTTTGATCTGAATTCCCAGACCTCCCAATCAATCCTTCTCTACTTTCTTCGATATGCAATGTTCTGACCTGTACCTTGATAATTTCACCTACCGTTTTGATTTGAAACGGTGTTCTGCCGAAACAAGGTTGTCTGTTATTGAATGATTCATACCCACGTTGAGAAATTCGGATTTCTTCGGATGTAACTCTGTTTAAATGCTATTCTGAGTTCGCTTCTTGTGGCTCTGCCGCTGAGCAGGTGTTTGTAACACCCGAGAATTTATAGGCTCGATTTTTATGAATGCGTAATGACTTACAATTTTATGAAATGGAAATTTATGGTAAGTATTAGATTAAATGAAGCAGAGTAAAAGAGTGTGTTAGTTATGAGTTTAATTAAAGAAGAAAAATGGCGTAAAAGTAAAAATTGAAAAAAAAAAAGAAAATGAAAAGAGAAAGGTAGATTTTCACATAAAAAGGGGGGGGGGGGGGGGGGGGGGCTCATTTCTTCTTCTCTCTCTTCGGCGATTCTACAGAAGCCTCTATCACTCTCCGATTTCTTCCCTCATTTTCTTCATCCAGGGTAATTACTAACATTTTTCTTATGGGTTATTGATTTCTTGTTGAGAGAGAGTTATTGCTAGAGTTAGGTTGTGCATTGGATGAGTTTAGGTTAGGGTTTTTGTGTGAGGGCTAGAGTTGCACGAAAATGGTGAGGGAATTGCTGAATTCTTCTTTTAATGGGTGTTTAGATATGATTAGATGATAGTATTGATGGGTGATTGAGTTTTGGAGGAAACCGAAAATTTGAAATTTGCAAGGGGCTCGGTTTTGGCTAAATTCGGCTGAGCCAATTGTATTAGTTTGATAAATGGTTTCTACCATTAGAAAGTAGACGTTCTAAGGAGTCCGTAGCACTTTGAATCATCCAAAACAGATAAGTATCAGATTAGTTATGCGATTGTGAAGTTTGGTCCGAAAATGGTGGAATTTCTAGTTTAGCTAAGTTTGGGTAGGAGTTTTATGAATTGATTGTGGAGGAGGTTAAATTGATGAAATGTGTTATGATTTTAGGTTCTCGAGTTTCTTGGCTTACCGTACGGTTACAAGGTTAGCTAAGGAGGCCAGGTAAGTAGTGTATGTATGTATTTTGCCTTCGGGCTTACATCACAGTTCGATAGGGTTGCATGTATGTTTACTGTTAGCATGCATCATGATTTTTGAAAAGTACGATAGTTAGACGAAAAATGAATTTTCATGGCTTTTCGAATTGGTATGATGAGATGTGAACTGTGACGAAATGAAACGATAAAATACATAATTAAGAGATGGGCGAAGTTGGGGATTGAGTATGGCCGTCCCGTGAGGTGGACAGTGAGGTGTGCCTCCATCCCTTTCTCCGAGGAATGTGGCCGTCCCGTGAGGTGGTCCGCGACGTGTACCTATTTCTTTTAACAATATGCAAGTGAAGAGGATACTAAATTCAAAGATACGTAATTAAGAGATGAGCGAAGTTGGGGTTTAGGTATGGCCGTCCCGTGAGGTGGTTCGCGACGTGTGCCTCCTATCCCTTTCTTTGAGGAATGTGGCCGTCCCGTGAGGTGGTCCGCAACGTGTGTCTATTCCTTCTAACAATATGTAAGTGAAAGAGTAAGTTAAATGAAGTGGAAACGAGAACAAGAACGAGAATGAAAACGAAAACGAGAACAAAAACGAAATGAGATGGTAGAAATTGCATATGTTAGGTTGTGAGATGTTTTACTTATTATTGCATTACCTGCTTAACGTTAGGTTAATAGTTGAGTTATGTGATGTAGGCGACAAAGATTTAGCAGATGAGATCTTTGAGCGTATCCAGGACTAGGGCGCTTGAGGGAGTGCCCTCATGTGACGATCCGACTGTTTGTTAGGGTGATTTAACCGAGGGAGTGCGCGATATTTTGAAGTAAGGTTTAAGGGCGTGTTTTTATGTTTTGAAAACGATTTGGAAAAAAAATAATGTTTTGATTTGGATTTGATGGATAATTGTATGTTTTTGAGTCATTTTGAGATGTAGCTGGGTTTTTTATGATTCAAACGTTATATTGTCCAATTTTCTGCAAAATGATGAAGTTTTATTTAAGGATGAAAACAGAGGCTAATGAAGTGCCGATCGGTGCACTTAGGTGCCGACCGGTTAGGCTAAAATTGGTAAAGGTGTCGACCCCAAGGATCGACCGATGCAAACAGAGGCTAATAGGTGTCGACCTGTGCCTACAGGTGTCGACTGGTTAGGCTGGGTGTCGACCCCAAGGTTCGATCGATGAAAACATAGGGTAATGAAGTGTCGACCGGTGCATTCAGGAGTCGACCGATTTGTGTAAACTGGCGGAGGTGTCGACCACGAGGATCAACTGACGCAAACAGAGGCGGACGAAGTGTCGACCTATGTGTATAGTTGTCGACTGATCGGCCACAGCGTAGATTGTTTTTCTAAAATTCTGATTTTCAACGTTTTGATTTCCAACTTTGAACGAATGTTTTAAACGTGTTTTAAAATATTTTCTCACCCGCTTCGGAGAGGTTAAACGAGTTAAAAATTTCTTTAAAAGTTTTATAGAAAAGTCGAAAATTTTACAGCGAGAGCGGCGATCCGGGCCTGGATGGCTCGTGGGCCGCCACAGTGTTTGTGGGGATGAACAAGGTTTGCTCAGATTGGGCGAAGAGGTTCATTCTACTATTTTCAGATTTAAGCTTTAAGCTCAGTACTGAAGTTTCTAATGCATTTATTGATATATATTCGAAGTGTGGTTGCTTAGAGATGGCACATGTAAGATTATGCGGATCTTAGCATTTGTATAGTCTGCAATGGCGTCTGACAGACGATACTCGCTAGCTTTTTTTTTTTTTTTTTGAGGGAAAACAACTTGTGATTTTGCGGCTTCGTTAGAACTGAAGAATTTGTCGAAGACGAACAAGAATTTTACTACTTTCAGACGAATTTGGCGTCTCTGACTTCATTGATATAGTGGAAAGATATAACTTTTTTGAAAATGGGAGAGGTAATGAAGGCCAAAAGAAACTGAATTTCAGCTTTACCTTGTCGCTCATAAGCTCTGTTTTTTTCTTTTGCATCTCTGTATCCAATCTCCCTCCATTGTCCTAATGCCCTTAACTCATCTCCTGCCATGAACTGTACTTCCGCAAGAATACCACACTGATAAGGGTATCTCCTTTCCTCTTATAGAGAGAGAGAGAGAGGACTGTAAAGATGGTGGGCCGGAGAAGAAGAGGAGAGGCTGGCCGGAGAAGAAGAAGGGAACAGGGAGAGAGAGCTGTTAGAGAAGACGTGGCGGTCTAACGATTTTTGAGATAATTTAAGATATATAATATTAAATAAATAACAATATTTAGGTTATCCGCTCATTTGAGCTATTGGTTATTACACTATTGCCCTCGTTTGAGTTTCTGAGCATCTCCGTCTCGACTTGACCTTCTTTGTTTCATCAGTTTCCTGGTTTTCAGTCGCTATTAGCTCAAATTCATGGAAGAAGTTCAAGCATTCAATCCTAATCCTCCATACGATCTGATAATTCTCGGAGCTTCTGGTTTTACAGGCAAGTATGTCGTCAAGGAGGCCTTTAAATTCCTCAATTCTCCATCTTCTCCTCTCAAAACCCTAGCCGTTGCTGGTAGAAACCCTGCTAAACTCACCCAAACTCTTCAATGGGCGAGCCATCCTCACTCCCCACCCCTGATCCCTATCCTCACCGCAGACACTTCCGATCCTCAGTCTCTTCGTCGCCTGTGCGCCCAGACCAAGCTCATCCTCAACTGCGTTGGCCCGTTTCGTCTCTACGGCGATCCGGTTGTTGCTGCTTGCGCAGAAACGGGGTGTGATTATCTCGATATATGTGGGGAGCCTGAGTTTATGGAGAGGACGGAGGCGAAGTACCATGAGAAGGCGGTGGAGACGGGTTCTTTGATTGTTTCTGCGTGTGGATTCGATTCGATTCCCGCTGAGTTAGGGTTTATGTTCAATTCCAGACAGTGGAGTACTCCGTCGGCACCTAATCAGATCGAAGCATATCTGAGCTTGGAATCAGATAAAAGGATTGTTGGAAATTTGGGGACGTATGAGTCAGCCGTATTAGGAGTGGCTAATGCAGAGCAGTTGCAGCAACTAAGGCGGTCTAGGCCGAGAAGAGCAAGGCCAACGGTGAGAAATTTCCTTTATTTTAAATACTATATAGCTGTGATGTTCAGTTCCCTGTTTTGCCTATTTGTTTCTGCTTCCATTATCTTTATCTTGTTCTGAGATTTTCACTGTAGATGCTATCTTCTCTAGACTTACTTGTGGATCAAAGGACTTAGTGAATTCTGTACCTAGATGTAGCCATCGTATCTAGAGTGACCTACTATAAATTTGCCTGTTGTGATTTGTGCTTTTGATTGTTTTTATTCATTTATCGCTTTAGTTTTTGTTCTTGCTCTGGGACAAATTGTAGTTTCATTCCAGAGATTATTTTCAGGTCAAGGTTTCGTATAATTATCATTGAATCTGCAATTCCTTAGAACTTATATTTTCTGCTAGCATTTTTGTGATTGAGTTATTGTTAAACAAAAATGGCTTCATCTTGTTAATCAATGATGATCGAAGAGGACTGAAGCTAAATTCCTTTTTTCCCTCAGATTCCGGGCCCTCCTCCGCCCAAAGGACCAGTTATAGAGCACCAAAAAGAGATCGGACTCCGGGCTGTGAAGCTACCATCAGCAGATTCTATTGTAGTTCGAAGAACCCTTTCACTTTTGGCTGAAAATCCCCACGGTTTACCTGGGAGGAACGAGAGCAGAGAATACTGTCAAGCTAGAGAATCCTTCTGGCCAACTGTGAAAGCAGCTCATTTTGGGGTTAAACTAGGCTCCAAGTCTCTTCTGGGCGTCCTCCGATTCATCGGCGTCGGAGTCTTCATCGGACTGTTGGGCAAAACTGGTTTGGGAAGGCAGCTTCTGTTCAAATTTCCGTCTGTTTTCAGCCTTGGGTGGTTCAAGAAGAAGGGGCCTTCCGAGGATGAGGTTCAAAGTGCTTCGTTTAAGATGTGGTTCATCGGCCGTGGTTATAGTGATGCCACTCGGGTTCCTGCTGAGAACCCGAAGCAGTTCTCAGCTGACGTGGAAATTGTAACAAGAGTAATGGGGCCTGAGATAGGGTATATTACAACTCCCATAATTCTTCTTCAATGTGCTCTAATTCTCTTGACTCAGCGAGATGACCTGCCTCGGGGAGGGTCTTTTCCGCCCGGGATCTTGTTCGGCTCGACTGACCTCCAAGAACGACTCCAAGAAAACGGAATATCTTTCGACGTCGTATCGAAGAAGTCCATTTGATTGTACAATTACTTGTTTTCATCTTGTTTGATGAGCTGAGAGAGAGGATGGATAGACTACCGACCAATTCCGACAAAAAGAATAAGATTTAGTTTATAATAATTGTTGAACGAGCTTGAAGATTTTGTTTTTTGTTTTATTTTTTTAATTCTTGAAATCAAAATAAATAAAAAAAAAACTTAAATCATAGGGTGATAGATAAATTATGTCAGGTTAACAAAATAAATTTTAAATTATTATAAGTTAATAAATTATCTCTTACGTCGTTAAAAATCATACGTAGTCGATCGCGTGAAGTTGAGGGCACCCATTTACTAATGTATTTTGCACTCATTTCAAGCGTAGATGGTCACATCTTAACTGCAGGCAACTGCACGGTCGATCGCGTGAAATCGGGTCGCCCATTCTCTAGTGTATTTTACATTCATTTCAACTGCAGACGACTGAATTTTAACTATGACCTACCATAAAAGGTTGAATCGTTAGCAAATAATAGTTTAAACATTGTTTTGTAATTTTTATTGATAATTAGCTTAAAAAAAAAGGACCATTTTTGCAAGTCGATGAAGGTCTAGTGTTAACTCGACGGCGCGTTGGGGAATTATCGCAGACGTCTGCGATGAGCTGCCTCAGAAGCGCTGTCCCTGTTTCCTTGCCTTCACTCGATATCAGCGTGAGAAGAAATTACCCTCCATCGTCTTCTTCCACGTTTCTCCCTACGTCTCTCCTCCTCTCTCTAGTATCCGAGGTACGATTGTCTGCTCTCGCATTCACTGTTTATCTTACGTTTATTTTTGTTCTTTCTGATTTTGATGACTTTAGTTTCAAGAATCTATCACTCTGGCGTTCCTGCGAGGCCTCTTGCTTTAGTGGAAGCCGCGGATTTTGAGGGTAATTGTGAAAATCTATTGTTAGAGCCACCGGAGACTTCAACTTAAGATACTGTAGAACTCCCCACTGACGCCGACGATGTTTCCAGCCTGATGAAGATAGAGCGGATACCAATGGTCTCTTTTGGCGCTAAATCCTCGCTCCATAAACGGTGGTTTCCGTATCTTGATAAGTTTAGGTGTGAAACCACTAGTTTGGATAGCTTTGAGGTGTTGGAGGCGGTTGGTCCGTGCATATTGGAGTCGAGGAAGGAGAGATTCAGGAACGCGGTGGAGAATCGGAGCTATTCTCTTTGTCTTGTGGTGGAGGGTTTGAGTGATTTCAGCAATGTTTCGGCGGCATGTTGGTCTGCTGATGCATTCGGAGTTCAGTCTGTTCATGTTATCTCTTGTGACGACTTGAAAAGGTGCAACATTGAGGTGAAAGAGGTTTCTCAATATCTGTGAATTGTTCAAATTTCGATCTATAATCTGTAATTTCTCCATATTAATTGCAGATAGTTGATTGTGAGTATTTGGTTTATTTTGTGCTCGGAATAAACGAATTCGTGATTGCTCGCTTATTTTGTTCGTGTTATCTCACGAAAAATTCTTTCACTGAGAGATTTTTTTAAATTGAAATTTAGTTCAAGTATGTGGGATGTGAAAGGGTTTTATCATAGTTTATCCAATTGGTAAATGTTATGTGATTATCAATTGGAGAATTTCTAAGTTCAGTTCTTATATATCAAGTTTTCTAAGTGAAAGCTATCTCCCAGTTTTTTGC
This sequence comes from Begonia masoniana, assembly GCA_022432975.1. NCBI lineage: Eukaryota > Viridiplantae > Streptophyta > Magnoliopsida > Cucurbitales > Begoniaceae > Begonia > Begonia masoniana. The sequence goes on from CM039502.1 coordinate 11,072,594, forward strand.
CTTTTTCCCTGGATAAGAGCATTCTTTAACTGGTGGTGTGACTTTTTGGACTAATATCATCTCTGATTATGGTATCTCTGAGAAAAAGAAGCACTGAGACCATACTTAGATGTCATCGCATTCTTGATGCAGATATGTAGAAAATTACAAAGTTAGCATGGGCGCAGAGAAATGGCTGGACATTGAAATCTGGAACTCCACCTCAGATTGTTTTGGAGAGCTCAAATCTCGGGGCTATAACATAGTCACATCACATATGGGAACGGATGCGGTAATGATTCGTTTTCCATTTTCTGGATATGTCCGGTCCTATCTTCTAGCAATACATTATTAGATCAGGTTACTAAGTTTAGCAGACTTTAATGATCAAATGTTCCAGTTTTCTTGGTTATTCTAAGTCCTTGTAAAATCACGACACCTCTCTTGATGTTGTCGTGCATAGGTTTCAATTCAGAATATCGATTGGTCATGTCCGACTGAGATTGTGGTGGGGAATGACGGCAAGTAATTCCGCTCCTTTTCAAATGCGGTAGTTTTCAGGGTTTTAATCAGTACATTATTCTTGTTACTAACCAATACTTGTCCTTTTTTTTCAACCAATGTACCCTTTCGGATGAGTTCAAGCAAAGCTTGAGCGAAACTAGAAAAAAATAAAGACATCTCTTTGTGCCTTCCTTCCTAAATTGAAAATTATCATTTCTTAGAAATTCGACCAATAACTTGTGCTACTAATTGCTGCTTAAGCTTGAAAAACCCGTTACAAATGTTGATTTCTGCTTCCGTGTCATAAAGGAAAGGTGGAATATTTAAAAGCTATTTTAGCCTTCTCTTTTGATAGTGCAATATTTGGAATAGTGGAGGTATTTATACAGTAAAAAGCCTCTTATCTAAATCAGGGGAATAAGTGATAAGGCATTGGAGTTATCAGATATGCATTGCACTATTCCGATGCAAGGCATGGTGGGTTCTTTCAATGTCTCTGTTGCAGCCGGCATCCTCGCGCACCATGCTGTTTGTGACAGAATTTCTCATCTGGTAAGCTGATTAATGTCTTTCTTCTGGTGGATATTACTTCTGGGCGGAACTTGTCTGCTCCTAAAACAACTTCTTCTTTTTAACTTTCCTCTTATTGATGATATGGCAGGGCTTTCATGATGATCTCTCATTGAAAGAACGTCAAATCCTGCTTGCAGAGTTCTATCTGCGACATAGCAAAAGTGCAACAACAGTTGCAGATGAATATGCGAAACGGAAGGCAATTGTTCAGCCTTCAAAGCTCTAATGGAGTCCAGCTTTTTATAATGATGGAAGAACTTTCTCTTTACAATGGTGTTCGACTCCAATGGCCGCTTAAGATGAGTCGTGTTTCAGTTTGGCTATGGAGCATCGCATTATGTTTATCTTTGCAAGTCATTCACTCTATTGCATATTATTATAGTATAATATAAATATAGATGTATTTATCTTTAATTTTTACTTATTAATGTTAGAATTTTTAAACGATCTAAATATGTTTTAATAATCGAAATTAAAGCATTTAGATCTGTAAATGGTAAATATTGATTGACATTGATTTTTTAGCAATGGGCATTTAAGGAAGTTTATACTTTATTCTATATTCATCAAAATAATTGTGACATCCTCAGACCCGATCGGGGTACGAGAACCATCACTCCGGGACATTTAACAGAAAGCAGGATACATATTATTATTATTTTTTTAAACATAAGTGAACAGAACATAAGGAAACAAACAGAAAACAGACTGAACTTTTAAGAGTAAAACTTTAAAGCTTAACAGAGAAGGAAAACATTTTCGGAATTTAGAATAAAAACAGAGAAAAAGAAACAGTTAAAAACTAGACTACAGAATGAATAGCAGAAGGAGAGCAGAAAGAACAGGAAGATTGGAAGCAAGGAGAAATGAAACAGTGCAATCGGTGGATATAATAAGACAAAAGACGAACAGTGTTCAGCGGAAGAGACTGAGTAAAACTGGGCGGAAGAGGTGGTGACGTCAGCCGGAAGATACAGGCAGCAGGCGGAATTCGGAGAATGTAAGCTATGGGTGACGTCATCGGAAGAGGAGATGACGTCAGACGGAAGATACAGGCAGCAGATGAGATCGGATGAGGTGACGACGTCAGCCGGATGATGGATGACGTCAACCGGAAGATACAGGCATTTACGTAATCGGCAGAAGAAAAACCTATGATGACGTCATCGGAAGAGGAGATGACGTCAGACGGAAGATGCAGGCAGCAGATGGAATCGGATGGGGTGATGACGTCAGCCGGATGATGGATGACGTCAACCGGAAGATACAGACATTAATCGTAATCGGCAGAAGAAAGCCTAAGGCAGAAACGCTATTTGGCGGTGGATATGAATAAGACAAAATATGAACAGTATCAATCGGTAGATATAGTTTCAAAGGCAGAATTTACAATTTTTGACAGAAAAACAAACAAACAGAGAGCATAAAACAGAAGACCCAAAAGTCTCAGATTCTCAAACCACTTCAAAACATGGTTCTCGAGCACAACAGAAGGTATAACAGAAACTTAAGGATACAGAAAATATTCCAAACCATTTCAGAATACTTCAGAACTTAATCCAACTGTCAAATACAGCACAAACAGGAGGCATGAAAGTTGTAGACCTTCAATACCCGATTCTAAACAAGGTTGTAGGACATACTTTACAATTAGCAGATTCAAAGAAACAGACTGCATGGATAGTCCTACAACCAGAAGTCATCCATGCACAAACTAACAGAAAATATCTCCAACAATTTCCAGAACATTCAGAACATGAATTAAACTGTCAAATACAGTAGTTTTTGAAACTTAGACATCAAAATCTGTGCATTGTTTTAAAATCTGAGGATCAGTACAGAACCTAACATATATTTGCAGAATATTCAACAGAATTTTCCTACAAAGTTTTTAAAACAAAAACACAGAATCCTAGCAGAGTTTTAAATCTAAACACCAGAGTCCCAATAGGGTTTACAGACATAGACTTGACTTTAAATACTTAAACCTTGGGACAGAATTTTTCTGGCTACAGCAACCACACCCCCATGAGCTCGATCCATCAGCCACCTATTCATCAGACTGAGGCACGAAGTCCTCATTTTTGGGTTCAGTACCTACATCAGGGAGTTCACCTATGAGTTTAAAACTCAGTAAGAACATATAAAATAATGCAGTGATGCATATGCTATGCATGAACTTTCAGAAATATAGTGACAGTATAGAACATTACGTTTCAGTGGCAGAGGGGTATAAGTGGGGCTTATAGGGGAACTGGCGAACAGTGGGTGCACTATCAGGCACAAACAGTAATACAGAACAGAACAGAAACAGATCTGGGGGCCAGTCCCCGTCCCGCCCTTAACCAATACATTTTAGTCAGATTTTATCTTGTTTAGTTTCAAACAGTGTACAGAAAACGGTTTTGCATGAACTTTCGGGAAAAACGTGTATGCATGATCGAGTACAGTGCTTCAACTTAAACAGCAGAGAACAACAATTAAGACAACAGAAACATAACAAGGGAAACACAGAACATAACTCTAATCCTTCTACCCGGAAACAACCCGACAGAACAGAAATACCAAGTACCTCCGTGATGTAGGGCCTTAAGGGCCAACCTACTGATATGAACTTACCTGTTTGCTGCGGGGTTGATGTTCTTGATCGTCTCGGTTTCAGTAGTTTGTGAACCTAACATGTGATTATACGGTCACTAACTCTAAACTTCTCAAAAATCAATGAATAGTGTCGTTAAACTTGTTAACTACCGAGGGAAATTACCTTCACTGAAGGGTGCAGGAGAAACAAAGTGTGGAACTTGTTTCAGTCGCCTGGAAGAGAAGAACAGAGAGGAGAAAGAGAGGAAGCAGAGAAGTGAAAATGAAGATTTCACGTAGGAGGAAGAACTTAGCTTCTTCAACAAGTTGCCAAGTGTCAGTTATCCACTGGCTATCTCCCACCAACCTTAATTTCTCTCCAATTTGCCCTTCCATTGGTTTTTAACTAAAACATTATTTAGTCAGTCGATTCGGTCTCACGAATCCCCTTCGTTCTATTAATCACATCGACAATTTTATTAAAATAGTCATTGCATTAATATCGGAGTAATCCCGTTTAATTATTTGAGGAAATAATTACACAGAAAAATGCCGGGTGTTACAATAATATTTAGAAAGTTGTTACTTGGAGAGCAAGTTATCACGGCATTATAGGAAGTTATTATTTTGGAAAGCTAATTTGAAGATTGTAATTCTGTTAAGCTGGATTATGGCAAGATACGTGATCGGATTTGTTCCAGATTCGTTGCCAGTGTTTTTTCTTGATTTATGGATCGGACTTTCCATAAATGTCACAACTGATGTCACAGATCCGAATTTCGTGGATTCGGTTTCCTTGTTCTATGCGTTTTTGTTTGGATAAAATATTTGAAGCAAAAACAGAAAGATTTGTTGCAAACGATATTTAAGCATTCTTCTCTCACAAAATGTGTGCGCGCAAATTATTATTCTTCTCCAAAATTTCTTGTGCCACACGTTTTTTCTCTCCCTAACGCTTTTGCATATGAGTTTGTGATTATTCATTCTGTTATTGAATGAATGTTTACACACACTATGTATGGTTGGAATTCATTGTTATCTGAGTGTGTTGATTGATTGCATCCGACGATAACTGTTGGTGTTACAAATTGTGTAAAAAGTGCAGTCTTGTGATCTTCATTTAAAGCTCAGTCTCGGGAGGAGGTTGCCAAGAATTCAGGAGGAGTTCTGATCGTGGGCGAAGGGATCTTGCCATACACGGATTCTGGGAGAAATCATCATCGACAAGGAGATCTTGTCACGTTTAGATTCCGAGAGGGATCAATCTCAAGACGAGAGGAGCTCGCAAAAACAGATTCAATAGGAAAGTTAGGTAGAGGCGGCGACAAAGAAAAGAGGGAGTCTTACTTTGTGTTAGACCGAGTGTCTTGTAGCTTTGTAAACTCTGTGAATTGTTTTTTTAAATCTGGGCGTGGCCCTGCAGACGTAGGCAATTGCCGAACTGCGTTATCAACCTCCTGTTTCTTTACTTTCTACATTTTTATATTGTCTATTATTGCTTTTATTATCGGTGTCTCTCTTAGTGTTCCAACCCACTAGGACACCGCGTATCTAATCACGATCTTTCAATATCGATCCCGAATAAAATCGAATTATCTATTACCATTGATGTGTGAAAATCACGAATTGTTGCTTTCCCTTTGAGAAAAATTTCTTTTATGCTTCAACGATTACAATACGATAGTATATGTTTCCGAATGAATCGTTTGGCCCAGGGAACACGTCAGTAAAATTGTTCTATGTTTTCGTATGTATATTTCTTCATCCATCAAGAAAAATATATAGATATGAATGAGGATTAGTGGGAGGGGCAGTTTCTTTGACAGAAGCGGTAAAAAAAACCAGACCACTTACTACAATTAATTCTTACTTGCGTAACACTCATTAATAAGGGTAGTTAACATGATAGACAACATATAGTAAAATAAGTCAATATGTAATACCCGGTTTTACGGGATATTAATATTATATTATATGATGGTATTTTTGTAAATATATCAAATCAAACCCGTTTTACAAAAAAAAGCGTCATTAGAATCCTAACGATTAATAGGAATTTTAAGGAATTTACGGGATTTTTCGGAGTAATAACGCTATATTTCGAGTAATTACATTTCTCGTAATATAAAAGACGTGTTAGTAAAAATAGTAAACGAGGTCCGAATTGCGAACAGACAGTTTTAATAAATCCCAAATAATAAGTTTGACTTATTGGTGAAATAAAGAAATTTGGAGAAACCGAATCGCTAGCCAATTAATGAAACAAAAGACGAAATGATTATAAAAACTAAAGAAGGGCAAAACGGTAATTTGCCAAAACCAAAATTATAAAAATATCACAAATCTCTTTTCTCCTCATTTTCTTCTCGGCTTCCTGAAGTTCCAGAGAGCGATTTCCTCTCTGCCGTCGGCGATTCCTCAAGGTCTGACCTCCGTTTCTCCTCCGTTCCTCGTGTTTTCTTCTCCTCTCGCAACCCTATGTATGAATCTATGATTCTAGAGCGTCAGTTTTCAATTTTCGGACCGATTTAACGTTAGGGTTTCATTAGGGTTTAGGTTAAAAATTCGATTTCGGGTTTAAAAATCAATAGGTTATCGTAGTTTATGAACGTATAGAACGTATTGAACGTTATTGGACGAAACTACATTAATTTGTGAAAAATGTTAAAGTTCGAGAAATTTCGAGATTTAGGAAAAACTCGTAATTTGGATTTGAGTTGCCGAGTGGGTATTGGCTCGATAATATAGCTCAATGAATTTGATTAAAGCTTTAGAAAATCTCCTTAGTTAAGGTTTTGTCAATTTTGGACGTTTAGAAGCTTAAACTCGTTTTAATGTCGATGTTGTGTTTTGCCTCAGACAAACGACTCTCGTGGATAGAGCTCAAGGTTCAGCGCACTCAAGGTAAGTTCTCGTGACTTACTCTGGCCGATTGGCCTACACCGTACTTCGATGTCGCTTCGAGGATATTAGAGTATTGTGTGTTTAGATTGCTTTGGTTGGGTAGCTAGGTTTAAACGTTTTTGTAGGTTATTTCCTTTACAGTCTTGATGGTACGCATGCTTGATTGTTTACATTTATATTGAACTGTTCATGCATCACGTATTTTAACTTGGCATGAAAATGAATTTCCGCACGATATTTTCAGAAAACCAATGTGGCCCAGAAATTGGGGGCTATCGATCTATTGTGCGGGCCGATTAAGGGTCTGGCCAATACCACATCTCATGTAATGTAATTAATGAACGTAATCTGTTATCTGGTCACGCGAGGTGGGGCTCAGGCACGGCTGTACGTGTTGTAAGCGTGTACCCCCCTCCTCTAACCGCACGGGGTAGTCCGACTGCTGGATGGGCCCCCTTCGAATAGGGGGATGAGATCTCGGTGATATTCTGTCTGTGACGCTCTGTATGTTATGCATGATTTCTGAACTCCATATGCACTGCACGCATCTGCATTTACGTAGAATTTACTGAGCCTTTAGCTCATAGTGTGTCTGTATGGTGTAGGTGATCTAGACATCGAGACAGGTGAGGATGATGTCCCTCCTCCCGAAGCATGATGCAGTTGATGGAGAATGCTCGCGGGAGTGTGTTGGCGCAGTCGATGCTTAACATGACCCGTGGGGATGTATGTACATGTTTTGAGAGTACTGGGTTAATTTTGGACAAATATGTGTAAAGTTAGAACATATTAGGATGCTTGGATCTGGCTAGATGTTAGGTTCATGTTTTGAGGTTTTAAACGTTTTTGAAGACCTGTTTTTATAAACTGTGTTTTCGTAATGTTTCGTTTGAACTGCTTGGAATTTAAAACAGAATGGTTTGTCAATTTTTAAATATATCCATGTAGTTCGTTTTTATGAAAGTTTGACGTAGGTATAGATCGTTAATTAGGGTGCATAAGATGAGAAATGTAAAGGATGAAAATGTATGAAAAGGTGAAGTTTGCTCTCTGGAATTTCGAATTCCAGAGAGATAGGCCAGAACATGATGCAGTGATCGATCACTGCAGTATGCAGCGATCGAGCGCTGCAGTGTGTAGCGATCGAACGCTACAATGTGCAGCGATCGGGCGCTGCAATGTCTTCAGAGGCAAATGTCACTTCTGCCCTCCCTCTTTTAAATCGATTGTTTTATAGTTTTTATTAAATGTTTTAAGTTTTATTTAAATTAGTTTTAAGTTTAATTTAAATGGTTTTCGATTTAATTTCTGCTTTAAGTGTATTTAAAGTTTAAAGTATAAGGATAAAAAAATATGTACGGGAAATTGGGTACAGTATTAGGGTCGTCACACAATAGTTGCACTCAATGTAAAACGGAGGATAAACAAACATTACTCTATAAATATTTGAAAAGTTACACGTCAGAATGTAAAATCAAAAGACTTAACATTACTCTTAATTAAATAAATACTAAGGAAGACAATATGTTGTTCTATGTAATATTCGGTTTGTCCTTCAATTTTATATTCAAATTTTATTTTATGATATATCGTTTGTTAGTTTGTACAATCAATATTTTATTTTAATTTTATATTTTATATTTTTATGTATAAGTAAACTTATTATCTCTACCAAATACAACGTATTTTGGACTAATTCTAAGAACAAAATCGTGTGGACTTCAATTCAAAGTGAACAATTTTGTACTGTGAGCATTAGGGGACAATACAGGTACAGATAGACTGTAAAATTAAAAGCAAATATAAAATTATTCTTTTTAATTAATTTTTCTCGTGTTTAAGTGGACCTAATTAGTAATTAACTTGATCATTTTAATTTATTTAAAGATTATAATCATTTAACGAATTAAGAAGTATTTCTTAATTTTTCATATTGTCATATACGTGTAAAAATGGAATTTATATGAACAAGACAACACGTCAAAACAAAAACTTGAAAAAGGGCTGGGTGTCAAGGTCCGGGCTTGTCCAAGGCATGTGCCTATGGCCGCCCTTGCTGTTAGCTATATTTATTTCCTTTTTAAGTAACTCTATTGTACTCTTTTCTTTCTATTTTTAGCAAGAGTGACTCCTCGCCACCATAGCATGTATACTACTGCCTAGTGGAGATGGTCCGGATTGCTCTTTAGGGGGAGAGGCATGACTGCACGTAGACCCCTACCCAACGTTGTAATTTGCTGCTATTCAATGAAAAGGCTTTTTACACACACTCTTTATGCATACTTTATACTCAATGATGCTCTTTTCGGTTAATCTCGCTCGCTCGTTGCTTACTCGTTAGACACAAAGCTCGCTCTAACGAAGTGGGCACTCAGTGCCGTTGGCACGCTCGTTGGCTGACCCAGTACAAGTGAGATATTGGGTGCCGCACGGTCTCGTCTACGCCCCTTGAAAGTAGGACCGTGACAGTTGGTATCAGAGCCTAGTTGGCTTAAAATCGTGAGAAATTATGCCGAAGAAGAGTACGATGGAAAGGCCTAGTGCACCATCGGATCAACTTGAGCGCCTCGTCGGGTTGGAAGAAGAAATACGGTATTTGCAAGACATACCGAACAACATTCGATTCTTAGAAGAACGGATGAAGGAAATGTCTGAATTTCCTGCTGAGATAGTGGCTATTCACAACCGAATAGACGCCATACCGATCCCAGAGCTGTTGGATCGGGTGGAAACTCTTGAATCCCGACAAGAAAAGGGAAAGGGAGTTGACACAGGAGAAAGTTCCACAGGTGCAATAATTGGGGTCCTGGAGCATGTCGATGAAGTCGAGCTAGCTCATACCCGGTTGTCAGAAACTGTGTCTCAAGTGACCATGGACTTCAGAACAATGTTTGATTCTCTCAGGGCCGAGATTGCCGAGATCAACATTAAGCTGAATCCGACTATGAGAGCCATGGGGAGCCAAACCCAGTTTACTACTGCTGCTGAATTCAGTTGAGTAAAAATCCCTGAGCCAAAGCCCTTTAGAGGAGCACGGGATGCTAAAGAAATAGAGAATTTCATCTTCGACATGGAACAGTACTTCAAGGCCACTAAAACGAATGATGATTCGAAAGTGACCTTGGCCACAATGCATCTTACTGGCGATGCAAAACTTTGGTGGAGATCCAAATATCATGAAATCAGCGTCTAAAAGTTTAAACTCGTTTTAACGATAAACGTTGTGAATTGCTCAGGTAGATCAGCGCTCGTGGACGGAGCTTGAGCTGCTTTAGACACGAGGTAAGTTCTCGTGATTCTTCTGTGATGACCCGGATCTGTAAGTATGGTACGATGGCTGCACGAACCGGAACCCGGATGGCGGTACGTCCGCGCGGGCGAACCGGAAGGTGACGGGTCGTAAAAAGGGGGTCGTCACAATCCCACAGCGCTTGGGGAAGTATGTGGAAATGAAACATATGTAAAGAGATCCTCCCAACATAGCAAGACGCGTTTTGGAGCTCAATTGACAACGGATCCCATAAGAACTCCGAAGTTAAGAGGGCTTCGGCGAGAGTAATTCCAGGTTGGGTGACCTTCCGGGAAGTGCTCTCGCCAAAACAAAGCCGTGAGGGGAGGATATTGGGCTGCGGCCCGATCCCCAGAGCGGACAATATCTTGCTGGGAAGAGGGGTCGTTATAAATGGTATCAGAGCCTGTACCCAACCGGAATTGTGGCCAACGAGGACGTTGGGTCCCCCGAGGGGGGGTGATTGTGATGACCCGGATCTGTAAGTATGGTACGATGGCTGCACGAACCGGAACCCGGATGGCGGTACGTCCGCGCGGGCGAACCGGAAGGTGACGGGTCGTAAAAAGGGGGTCGTCACAATCCCACAGCGCTTGGGGAAGTATGTGGAAATGAAACATATGTAAAGAGATCCTCCCAACATAGCAAGACACGTTTTGGAGCTCAATTGACAACGGATCCCATAAGAACTCCGAAGTTAAGAGGGCTTCGGCGAGAGTAATTCCAGGTTGGGTGACCTTCCGGGAAGTGCTCTCGCCAAAACAAAGCCGTGAGGGGAGGATATTGGGCTGCGGCCCGATCCCCAGAGCGGACAATATCTTGCTGGGAAGAGGGGTCGTTATATCTTCTCTGGCCGATTGGCCTACACCGTACGTCGAATGTCGTGTCGAGGAATTTTGGAGATGCACTTGTTTTATATTGCTTTGGTTGGGTAGCTAGGCTTATTTGTTTTATAGATTATGTCTTATAGTCTTTGATGGTATACGTTATTGCTTGTTTACTTTAAGATATGAACTGTTCACGCATCACGTGTTTTAAAGAAAAACATGAAAATGAACTTCCGCACAGGGTTTTAAAGATAATGTAAAGCATAGCATAGGCCGAAAGGCATATTGGCCGAAAGGCGTATCGTTTATCGGTCACGCGAGGTGGGGCTCAGGCACAGCTGTACGTGTTGTAAGCGTGTACCCCCCACCTCTAGCTGGAAAGAGTAGTCCGCCCGCTGGATTAGCTCTCTCCGGTTAGAGGGATAGGATCTCGGTGACACCTATCGTGCATTGCATAGTAAAGAAATAAAGCATGATTTATCGAACTCATACGCACAGCATGCATTGCATTTACGTAGAGCTTACTGGGATTTCATCTCATAGTGTGTATGTATGGTGTAGGTGATTACGAGGATACAGGTGAGGATGAGATTCCTCCTCCTGAGGCTTGAGTCCAGTTGACAGAGGATGGCTGCGGTGGTGTGCTGGCGCAGTCGAGGCTTACCTGACCCGTGGGGACAGTATGTTTAGATTTTGGGGTTTGAGATGTTTTTGGATTGATGGTTGTATAGACGTTATAGGATGTTTGGTTCTGGTAGTTGATAGGTGTATGTTGATGTTTCAAATGTTTTGTTTTAAACTGTTAATTAAACGTTATGGAAATGTTTTGAATGGTTTTAGGTTTGGTACGGATATGCTCAGTTTTTAGAGCTATCCACGCAGTTGGATTTCGTAAAGTCCGCTGCAAGTTGATTGAGTCTAGAATACATTTTTGGTTGAGTTTAAGTTATAAGTCGATTATGGTTATTGGTGAGAAAATGGTGAAAAATATGTGAGGTTGCTCTCTGGAATCGGATTCCAGAGATTTTCATTAACTGTTTTGCTCAATGTAGAGAAAAAGAGAAAGCAGAAGGAGTGGCGAAGGATCGCATGGAAGATCGCTGCTCGCTGCAGCGAATGCAGCGATCAATCGCTGCAGCAATGCAGCGACTGTTCGCTGCCACTTTGGTCACGGGCTGGACAGTTTTGCCCTCCCTTAATTACTTGTTTTCTTTAATTGATTATATAGTTTTTAATTAATTAATTTAATTTGTTTAAGTTGTTTTAAATGTTTTAAAACATAGGTTCTAATTCCGATTTCAATTCTGGTTTCGATTTCGGTTTAGGTTCCGCCTAGAGTTTATTTAAAGTATTTATGGGATAAAAAAAAAAATAGTACGGTAATTGGATACAGTATTAGGGTCGTTACAGAAATGTTGGCCGTAGTACATTGTCTGTGCATGTGGAGACAGTATCTACTTGGGTCGAAGTTCATCGTGAAAACAGATAACAGTTCAATCTGTCACTTCTTTGAACAGCCAAAACTCTCGGCCAAACAAGCACGTTGGCACGAGTTGATTTCAGAGTTTGATTTTAACTTCGAACACAAGACAGGCCAGAGCAATAGAGTGGCTGATGCCCTGAGTCGGAAGGCAGAGTGCGCTAGCCTTTGTTATCTGTTTTAACTTCAAGCGAGTAAAGTTAATGGATCGTTGAAAGATCGCATCCGAGACAGTTTACGCAGCCCGAGCAGTAATGCAGCTTGTGAAAGAAAGGAAGACTCGACAATTCTGGATTGAAGATGACTTACTCTTCACCAAGGGAAACCGTTTGTATGTGCCTCAAAGCGATAATTTGCGGCGTACTCTTCTGCGAGAATGCCATGATACGTTGTGGGCCGGTCATGCTGGGTGGCAGCAAACCTATGCTCTCTTGAAAAAGGGATATTACTGGCCGCAAATGAAGGTTGACGTTATGCAGTACACTAAAACTTGTCTTGTTTGCCAACAAGATAAAGTCGAAAGAAACAAGATTGCTGGCCTATTAGAACCACTGCCTGTACCGAAAGTACCTTGGGAGAGTGTTTCCTTGGATTTCATCACCAACTTGCCGTCTGTCAACAACTTTGAAGTGATCCTGGTGATCGTCGACAGGTTCTCTAAGTATGCCACATTCATTGTGGCCTCGAAGCACTGCCCCGCAGAGACGACTGCCCAACTCTTCTTCAAACATATAGTGAAATTGTGGGGAATTCCTCAAAGTATTGTCAGTGATCGAGATCCGCGATTCACTGGATCTTTTTGGGTCGAACTGTTCCATTTGCTCGGATCAAGTCTCAATATATCCTCCAGTTACCATCCTCAAACAGATGGCCAGACGGAACGCTTCAACAGCTTACTTGAGGAATATCTGCGCTACTTCATCAATACAAATCAAAAGAATTGGCCCAGTCTACTCGACGTAGCACAATTCTGTTTTAACTGTCAGAAGAGTTCTTCGACGGGGATGAGTCCGTTCGAAATAGTCTGCGGGAGACAACCCATCATGCCCCACACGCTGGAACAGCCATATTTGGGGAAGAGTCCAAAAGCCTACAACTTCTCCAAAGAATGAAAGCAAAATACGGAGATAGCTCGCGCCTACCTAGAACGTGCCTCTAAACATATGAAGAAGTGGGCAGATAAGAAGCGGCGACCAATGGAGTTCAAGGCTGGAGACTTTGTACTAGTTAAGTTATTACCTGAACAACTTCGCTTTCGGGGAAAGAAGGACCAGCGACTCGTCAGAAAATACGAGGGTCCAATTGAAGTCATGGAGAAAGTCGAAAGAGCCTCCTACAGAGTTAACCTTCCAACGTGGCTCAAAATTCACCCTGTCATCCATGTCAACAATCTGAAGCCCTATCACGCAGACGATGAAGATGAAGAGAGGAACGACATCACCAGACCAAATATCGCCGTCAACAACAAAAAGAAGAAAGAAGTTGCAGAAGTGCTGGCCGAGCGGAACGTCAAAGTAGGTCGACGACAGTACCAGGAGTATCTGATTAGATGGAAGGGACTTGGAGACGACGAGGTATCTTGGGAGAAGCAGGAAGACTTAGAAGATGATTGAAGACTTCAAGCAGAAGCAGAGTTAACGAGGACGTCAACAGCTCAAATAAGGGAGAATGTCAAGGTCCGGGCTTGTCCAAAGCATGTGCCTATGGCCGCTGTCACAGACCATTTTCGTATGGTCCATGATGGTGCGGCAACCGTGGGCGTTGGCGGGCACAAGCATGGACAAGAGTGCAACCATGATGGTTGGTGTGCACAAAGGTTGAGTACGGGGCCAAGTGGGTAGGTGTGCTCAAGAAGGCAAGAGCCGGGCTCTTGAAACATGATGGTTGGCGAGACAAAGGACACGGAGCGATATGGGGCGCTCAAGGCAAGTTGGCCACACCACGAGTTCTAGACGTGGGGCAAAGTAGTGCGACAAGATCAACAAGCCGTGTGTGGCAATGTCAAGACAATCATGGTGCATGGTGCATGGTGCATGGGCCAAGGGCGTAGGCATGATAGGAGGCGCGGGGCATCCTCCTATGGCATGGAAAAATATTCTAAGTGTTGGTGGGCACTTGAAGCACGCGGGCTGGATCACTTGGAGTTGGGCAGTCCAAATCTGGGCGCTGGGTGCTGGCCCAGGCGCATATGGCGCTGGGCCGATGGGGCAGGCCCACGCGGGAAGGCAGAAGGGCATTTATGTTAGTGCTCTCATTTATGTTAGTGCTTCATTTATGTTAGTGCTCTCATTCATGTTAGTGCTCTCATTTATGTTAGTGCTCTCATTTATGTTAGTGCTTATTTATGTTAGTGCTTGCACTTATGAGGATTCATGTACATGGCCTTGGTCATTTGTGTATAAATAGGCCATGAGCAACCAAGCCAAAGACATCAACTTCGAGTGGAAGAGTGTCTTGAGCATTGTGGTTTGCCTTGGAGAGAAATTGTTCCTAGTTCTTGTTTTCGGAAATCAAGGAAGGTTGGGAGGGGTCCTCCCGTAAACATTTGTGTCTATTCTATTATCCGCATTATTGGTGAGGGGCTGGCCATAGTCGTGGACTTGACGCCATCATACTTGGTGAAAATTCGGGCAAGAATTTAACCCTGTGACAGCCGCCCTTGCTGTTAGCTAGATTTATTTCCTTTTTAAGTAACTCTATTGTACTCTTTTCTTTCTATTTTTGACAAGAGTGACTCCTCGCCACCATAGCATGTATACTACTGCCGTAGTGGAGATGGTCCGAATTGCTCTTTAGGGGGAGAGGCATGACTGCACGTAGACCCCCTACCCAACGTTGTAATTTGCTGCTATTCAATGAAAAGGCTTTTTACACACACTCTTTATGCATACTTTATACTCAATGATGCTCTTTTCGGTTAATCTCGCTCGCTCGTTGCTTACTCGTTAGACACAAAGCTCGCTCTAACGAAGTGGGCACTCGGTGCCGTTGGCACGCTCGTTGGTTGACCAAGTACAAGTGAGATATTGGGTGCCGCACGGTCTCGTCTACGCCCCTTGAAAGTAGGACCGTGACACTGGGCATAGTCCGGGTCAGTCCAGTCCCAAGCCCAGACCAAAACCGGACTGAGGAATCGAGATTTTTTTCATAAATCCCAGAACCGGCCTTAGTTCGGTCTCGGTTCCTCCCACCAAATTTCTGAATGTTTACATAACAGTTTATATAACTCTTAAATGTTTACCTCCTGCGAGGGACGAGGGTGAGGTGAGCACTGAGCAGTGCTGGTGCTAAGTCGCTGAACCTGAACGGCGAACAATGAGTTTACACAAAAGTATGTTAGTCCTTGACCATGAATGGTGAAGTGTGATCATTGTCTGTGACCGTGAACGACAAAGTGCGAACAGTTTCAGACCGTGAGAGATTGAGAGTCTGAGGGAGAGTGATGACTGAGCTGGGGGAACGTCGAGACCAAGCAGAGCTGAGAGCTTGAGAGTCAGAGCAGAGAGAGCAAAGAGGATGCCTGGGCTAGAAATCAGATGAGAAGCACGGGAGGGGAGGCACATGCAGTAGCCCTAATTAATTGTGAGATTCGGTCCGGTCCTTGGTTTTTCGAGAATTTGAGGTTTGGACCATGGACCGGACTGAATCCCAAGGGAAATGAATTCTGAGGACCGGTCTCGAACCGAGATCCTGAGAGGACCAATCAAAACCGGACTGAAACCTTCAGTTTGATCCAGTTCTCGAGACTCCATCCGATCCTGTTCACCCTTAAGGAATATTATATACATACCTTCTGAGCAACACCCATAATTTAGAAAACGACATTCTTTTAGTCGCTTTAAACGCTATCGACGCAGCTCCACTCAGTGATGATATCTCTGACTCTCGTTTTCTCCCTTCTCTTCTGGAACTTCGAGCTCTGAGACGACTGTTTATTTTGCCGTTGAAGATTTTTTCTAATCGATTCGATGATTCTATTGTTTCGATCCAGTCTCCGTAAGATTGTTTTTTTCTTCTCAGCGACGATTAATATTCTGCAAATTATGGATCTCTAACAATTTGGCTCGTTGATGTTCTTCGAATAATATCGTCTTTCTTATGAAATTATTGGTTTTCGTCTGTTTCTTGTTACGTAGCATTTGTATTATGCGTTGTTGAATTGATGTTGGAGATTTGATTGAATTTGACTGGTTTCGATGCAATTGAATTTTTAGCGATATATAAATTCTGAGTTGACTTTTTATTGAGCTATTTGTTACTTTTGATCCACATAGCCCTTAATTCTACTAATTGTTCTATGGTTTTCGTCAGGAAAGAATGATCGGAGATTGAATAATTAATCCACTGAAGTTTCCTTTTCGCCGTTACTGTTAGTACATAGGCATTTTGTTTAAATTTAGTCTTTGATTAAGAGTCTACTCTTCCACTTTTAGAGAGTAATCAACCAGTCATTGTAAGAAACCGATAAACAATCCTATAGTTTTCTCTCTGGAACTGGTATTTAGACCTGTAAGGTCTTCACAAACCTTTACATAATCGATTATTGCTGAATTTACCGGGAGTATTTTTCTTTAAAAATGTATGAGTGCGACATATTTTGGTGATCATGTTACTCATAGCTGAAACGCATGATTTGTATTTTCTTTAAATTGGTGTTTTACTATTTGTTCTGTTTTTTTTTTTTTGGTATCAACCTTGGTCTTTCAATCACTTGATCTTCCTTTTGACTCGACAGGCTACATACCTTCCATGAGATAATAAATGTTTTCCTTGTGTATGTGTTATTGGTTTGATGACTATACACAGGCCATAGCATTAGTAGGTTGGGAAGTAAAAGTTTTTTTCATACTAAGTTATTGTTTATATTCTTTCAGTTTCAATTCGGAAACAAGAAGCAATTGATCGTTACAAAAAGTAGCAAAATGCGTCAGCAGATCAACTTAAGTTTCCGATTTTGAGATCAAGTTGTAAAATCATAGGAGGTGATGCTGTTTCTGTCATCAGAATGTTGAATTTTACTTCTAGTTGCAAGGTTGGAAATACTGGACAAAAGAAAGACCTCTTAAATGCGTCTGAAGCAGCTTCTGAATGTTCAGATGACGAGGCATCTTCTGTTGTTGGAAGAGAGGAAGGCCTGGAGTGTCCAATATGCTGGGAATCCTTTAACATTGTCGAAAATATTCCCCATGTTCTGTGGTGTGGCCACACCCTTTGTAAAAACTGCATCCTGGGATTGCAGTGGGCTGTGGTGAAATTACCGACTGTTCCAGTTCAGCTCCCACTCTTCATTTCGTGCCCTTGGTGCAATCTCTTATCCTTCCGCCTAGTCTACCGAGGAAATCTCAGATTCCCTTGCAAGAACTACTTTCTTTTATGGATGGTTGAGAACATGAATGTTGTTGATCAAGAAAGTCTCATCCAACATTCACTGGGGATCACCAAACAGCTTGGCCAGTAAATGCGCACTCGCCCATGGCAAATCAATTGAGCCACCATAATCCGTGGAGGGGTCCATTCATTGGTCATTCCGAGCATCAAAGACGGATTCATGATAATAGCAGAGATGATAACTTCATCGGCCTAGACGGACTGCATTTTTCTCTGCGCAAATTGCTCTTTTTCTTTATTCATTTGACGGCTAAGTTCCCTTTGGTGATCATTCTCCTATTGATCATCATGTACGCCATACCTGCTAGTGCTGCTATTTTGGCTTTGTACATACTCATCACTGTTCTCTTTGCGCTGCCGTCATTTCTCATATTATACTTTGCATACCCGAGTTTGGATTGGCTGGTAAGAGAGATTATCACCTAGCTAACTGAGCTCCTCTGCATTTGCAATAGAAGATTGATTTCTGAGAAAAGATAAGCTTCTCAATAAGGAAACAAATATTCTGAATCTTCTAATTGGAGATCCTCTCATCCTCTATAAATCGGGCGGATTAAACGAGCTTATTAAGATAGGCCTTCTGCTAACTCCTGGCTAGTTCGTTTTTAATATCTTCCTTTTGAGTCTTGAATCTCTTCCAAATTGGTGTGTATTTTTGATCTTTTATGTATACAAATCATGTATTTTGTTTGAGGAGATTTAGACCTCTCAAATGTTTCCTTTAGTCTCTTTGCTTTTATGCAATCAAGTGTTTGTCTAAACTGTGCCAGGATCTTGACCTGTAATTGGTCTTTTTTGGACAATAACATATTACTTAAGTAAATATTGTTTAAAATTATGGTGGTAAAAAGATTAGCCAAAGCATCTTATTTTTGAAAAAGTCTATGTTAATCAATCGAGTCCCACGAAAAAAATTTCCGATATTAATAGAACAATTAGCAGAGTATTTATGAAATTGTCCAAAGATGCTAACATTCCTTAACAATAAAAGCAATTAATCCATTTACACAGCAAATAACTGCTGCATGCTTTGAGCTGGCTTTGCATCCACAATCCACACCATTGCTGAAATTAAACTTGTGGGTTTATGCTCCGTCCGGCTCCGTTGAGTCCTCTTCACTCTCCGCTTCAAAGTCTACCCCGGAAATCTTCATTTGTCCTACGTTTACTGTGCATACGAAAAATCACTACTTGAATTCTGACTCTAGAAGATTCAAATCTTGGATTTTGAACATAACTCTCGAGTTGATTATCTGTAGTGATTAAAAAGTTGGTATAAAAGAAATTTAGGCATACCAACAGCATCCAGTCCAGCTAACTTAGGCATGAATTGCTTAATATGGTCTTCTGCAGCTTTGTCTGCTTTCAATATTTCACAGTCAAATGAAACCTTTATCTTTTTCTTTTGGTCTTTTTGTTCTACCATGCGAACAATCTCATTCTCCCACCTGCTTACATGACAAAACCAAATGTTGAACTTGACATGTCTACACAATGACCAATCGAGTAGGAATTTAATTCGACCATTGATGACAGAGAGTTGGATTTTCGATAGGAGATGGTAAACTCAAATGAACGACTAAGTTTAAGCGAAAGTGCAATTATGATGCCTGTTCCATTCCATTTTTTGGCTCTAAAACTATGATCAACTTCAACACTTAAAAAAAAATGTTAAACCTACATAAATATTCCTTCTTTAGAATTTAAAGAATAAGGCATTTACCCGTGAGCATGATCGATGTTGCGAAACGAAGCAGCATCATGACCTTTACATTCGACGATGACAGATTGTTCTTTCTTAGTCTGCCACATACCAAAGGTAATTAAAAGCCATGAAAAGCGAGAAAAGAACAAAAATATCGATATGATTGCCCTACGAAAGAAAAACAATGATATTGTCCAAGTTGACTTATCTCCTTGTATAGAAGAGGATATAAGAATGAAAAGAAATATAGAGCAGAAGGGAAGGTTCGGATATAACCTACGTTAAAGTTTGTAATAGTGAGATTGATCAATCTGTAATCCTCACCCCTGCTGCACTCTCTTTCACATGCCAATTCTTAAACCAAAACAGGGAAACAAAAAGAAAAAAAATTAATGAAATGGTAAACATCGATCTTACATAACAACTGAAATTCAGTTAAACGAGTCGAGTTTGTCACTAATAGAACAACAAGTACACTGCAAATCGCAATGTATCTCAAATTGTATATTGATAAAAGTCTAAACTAAGACATGGATTCCAACATTTGTGTGACAGTAAACTCCATTTTTTTAGAAAGAAAACCATGAACAAATCAGGGACGAAAACATATTATTATAGCTACTGTAATTGGCAGTACACTACCGTCCATCAAACTTGAATCGATGAAATACACAAGAATCCTACCACATTTTGCCAGTGTCTTTCGCTATAAAATAAATATTATCGTAAAAATCCACCCAAAAAAGTCTTTTATCATTACATTGAGCCAACAGACACAAAGTTTAGCTACATATTTCCTCGGTCTGAATCTTCCCATAATCGTAGTCATTCGAGTAATTACACCAGCCATAAAAACAAAAGTCAAAAACTGAAATGGAACTCATCCTATTGTTGTAAACGGTCTCAAGAACTTCTGTTAGAATAATCTGTAAAACGAGCTAATAATAATTGGCGAGAGAGAGAGAGAGAGAGATGAAATGGAAGCGAAAACCCAGCGACCACAGGCCAGTAGTAGGTTTCACAGGAAGGTGTACCAGTGCCATAGAGGCCATAGCATAAGGAATAGGGAAGATGAATGAAATGGCCGGAGATAGAGCCACATGATAAAAGTGCTATCGATGCTACTCCTTCCATCTCCTTCTCCACTTTCCTCGTCTTCGATCGCCCCTTGTCGATCTCTAAAAAACAAAAGAAAAATTGATTGATGACCGGCCAACAAAAAGGAGTAGGAAGCCATAGCAGCCCATGAATTTACGCGTAAAAGAAATTGCAGAACAGAGCATACCCATTCCCTAAAATCGTCGCAGCAATTCTCAGATCACTGGTGGCGCTTCCTTTCTCCCTCTACGGAGATTGAAGTCTGAGGAGATGAGCATGGAAGGAGTGAGAAAAAGTGGCCCAGTCATGTTTGAGTGCTTAATCAAATATTATTCCCTCTTATTATCAAAAAATGTCATGTACAAAAATGTGATTTTTTTTATAATTATAAATAATTAAAATAAAATTAATTAATTGCTTGGATTAATGAATGTAATGTAAATTTGTAAAAATTAGGCGATAAGATTAGAGGGTCAATGCAGTATAACTCTTCTTTGATGACACCTTTAACGACAAAAACTTAATTACTAAACCTCTTAAATTTTTATAGTTGTTTGCCTAAAAATTGAAGTTTACTTATAAGTCGAAGAGTTAATATATGCATTTTACAATTATAAAACTTTTGCGTGAACTAGGACAAGAATTCTCTCGCTCTGTTTTTCTCTTTCTCGCCTTCTCTTGTCGGCTTTCGAAGCTTTTAAGCCTGCAAATTGAAGTCGTGAAGTTCTACCATGGCAGTCGAGTTCATGAAGGATCGCTAAATCTCCGAAGGGGGATTGATCTCTACTCCGACACACTCGGCATGCAAAGGATGGAGTGTGAAGATGGAGATTTTGTATCTTTTTCTTTCATCAATCTTGGTTTTTACTCCACTTTGATCTCAGTTCTCTAAAACCCACAATCTCCAACTCTTATACCACAATTTGGTTGTTTTAATTGGTACTAAAACAAGTAGTTTTGGACTAAAATCCCGTAAAATTATGGGGATCTAATTTGTTCGTTTTGAAATTCAATCTCGGATGCGAAAACTCGACTTGCTTCATTTGTAACTCTTGGAAAACCCACAAAATAACTAATCACAACGATTCATGCAAGTTTTCAACTTGAAGATTATTAACAAAGGAGGTATAGATCAAACTCTCGTGGCTTCATAACAAACACATTCTCGTTTCCAACAAAGTCGGAGTCCCGATCCTCCATAGTCCCTGCCGTTGCTCTCGTTCATGCGAAGGAAAAATCAATCCGTAAACTATACATAAAATCAGCATAGAAAGGTCTCTTTCGATCCCGGCTTCGATTTATAATACGACACAGACACACTTGCATTGATTTCGTGAGTTTTCTGCTTTCCGATCTGTTTCAATGGCAATTTTATCATAGAAATCTCAGAAGCCATGAACAACATCTATCAACAATGCTGTCAAAACACATTTTAATCAAAGTGACTAGAAAAGCCACATTCAGATTGTTCTTCGAAGAAATCAAGAAGTTTGGAATATGCTTTGAAAAATAAAGGTTGTTACCTCTACCCGAGAGTGTCCGTGGTTGAACGATAACATGCATGGTCGTAACTCCGCCGGCAATATCATACAACGGGCTCTGGCAATCGCCTATCGTTCTGTGGTTCTCTAAAATCTTTCCAGCACTTATTATCTTGACGTCTTTCACTGTCCTTGGACCATCCATACTTTCTGGAGAAACAAACAGCTTGGATGAATGATTTTTTTAAGTAAAAAACAAATGATCTTCTCAGATTGTTTTACCTGCAGAAGATAACAGATTAAAGACAGATTTTTCTAACCTTTTGGCCATTGGGTAAGAACACTTTCTTTCAAAGTAGCCACGCTAGTGGCGACAGGATATGTTTTGGGACCAATATCAGAACCATCAGTTAATCTAAACTTGATCTCCAACTCATCTTGTACACCCTCCATTTTAGTCAGCTGGGTAGACCACAACAGATAAACCTGGAAAAAATGCAAGTCTTGTTCAGATTCTCTCTACAGAATTCAGAAGATATAAAAGAAGCAGCAGAAAGATCAAGAGCTCTGGAATTCCGATCAACAGTACGCCATTTGTGAGAAAGAAAAACGATTAGTTTTTAAGCAGAAGAACAGCACAAAAGGAATAAAAAATTCAAATCCCAGATCAAATTAAACCCCTCGACTCAGCTGGGACTACACCAATTTCCATTTTCAGACGATAAAAGCATATCAAACCTTCAAACCTATCGAAAAACCTTCATTGGTCAACGGGGGTGGGTTGAGTTTCGTCGTTCATAAACCCAGGGCGACGAACAAACCCATGAGGATGTTTAAATAATGTGAAAGTGACGGGAGACGGAGATGAAACGAAAGGTGAGAGAGGAGACCGTTTCGGATATTTCAAAGGCTTCCGTATCTGGCCGACGATTCCATCCATGCCTTCTCCGTCCAACCTCTTACGAGATATGGAAATGGACAAGATTTTCCATTTTTTATAACATCCGCCATTGCCGTGTTCCTGTTTATCAGACCAAAATCGCTTAATCCGACGTTTTTGCTTTCCGTCCCAAGATTGGTACATGGGTTTCAACATCTATTTAATTCTAATAAGTAATTTATTAGAAAAATTCATTTAAACGATCCATCAAACACACTGAATCCATACAATAATTAGAAATTATTTTCCTTTTATCTTCAGAAATGAACTCGTTTCTACTTTTTGAGAGGCTTCAAATTACAGTTTTACAAACTTGAATTGGATTTTATTTGGACAGCAACATAGCAAGGAAAGTTGTATGAAACAGAGATTACGAACGGGGAAGAATTTGTTTGGATATTTGACATTTTCCTGCAGAGAATCTTTGAAAGAATCAAATCATATGGAATCAAACTCCACAGAAGATGACAGCAACAATGGCCAATCTTGGCCTGTTTTGCTATGGAGGAGAAGCTAAAGTACAAGGAATCTCCAATCTGCAGCTGTTTGGATGCTGAGAAAAAGAATCCAAGAAAAAAAACCACCTTTCAACATTTGACACATAAAGATTCAACTCTCAGAAAATCACCCACCAATCGGTAAATCATTGTTTTAAACTAGTATTTCATGGAGTTATCGAATGCTTCCGACGATTCGAACAAACAAAAAAACAGCATTTGAGGAAAAAGATTGGGAATTCAAATGGTTTCCATTGAATAATACAAATCAATATTGTATACCCTAAAGAGTAATGTGAATGCTAAACAAGAAAGAAAATGAATCCAGGAAAGAAGAAAGGGCAAAAAGTTGAAGGGAAAATAAGGAGGCCCTGCTAAAGACCTGTACTAGCCTTCCTCTTCCCAGCACCTCTCATGTATTCCACTTTATTACAAGATATATTATGCTATCATACTCCTACCGACATCTACTGACCAGATCAACGAAAAAATAATCGAGCCAAAACAAATATATCGCAATGCAATCAATGTTCATAAATGGAAAGAAAGAACCTGCTTGTGCTACTATGAACATCTCACTTTTCAAGCCAACCTTGAAACTTTATGGCACTCCCATAAAATTCTTTACATTTTCGGTCGGCTGAGACTACTGATTATGACTCCAAGATGTGGCAAGTTCTCAGAAAGTCATTGGAGTAGTTCACATACTTGGTCCAAAATGGCCGAAGCTGCTCAAAGCCGATCTGTAACCATGGTTTAGATTGACCATTGTAGTGGATGACAGCAGCTTTTTTTACATTTTCAATGTTTGTATTGTTTTGATAACCCAAACCAAGCATGTGCCATGAAGATTCAATTGGGTGGACATGACCTTTAAACGCAATCAATGCAGGAGGTAACGTTCTGAGTTTCCACATTGTTAGGTTTGACTCCAGATTCTGCCAAATAAAATTCACCTCAGCAGAAAGCAAAATTGCACAACAGCTAAAAAAATAACATTTTAAAATTTTTTCAGAAATTTTTTTTTAAAATAAAAATAAAAAGAAGATTGAGTTTTTGACAACACATCTTGGATTTGTTTTGTTTTAAAGAAACAATGTGTATTGAGAGGAGGAAATTACAAGAGAATGTGTATTGAGAGGAAGAAATTACAAGAGAACATAGCAGAATGATTTCTGGAAAAACAATAATAAGGCATAATACACCATTTCTATGTTTGAAATCTGATTATTTTCCACGATGGTATTAAAATTATCTCGAAATTGAAATATATGCACTTATGTCATATATTCTTACCTTGTTGACCCAAGAATGGTAAATCTCCCTTATATTAGACTTTCTCCAAGCACGAAGATCGAAGACATTCATGCCAAAAGCCCAAGCACATTCATTAGGATCCAAATGCTCTTTTATGAGCGGGTGAGAAAAGTTAAAGTAGTTCCTGAATCGCTTGGACATCACCCACTCATCTTCACCTTTACAAGTTTCCACCGCTCCGTTGACTTTACCACCAAGGTCAATGTCCCAAAGCGGAGATAAATCACGCTGAATCACAACGTCATCGTCTAAAAAGACAACTTTGTCCAGGTTTGGGAAAAGCTGTAATATTTGCGAAGTCAGAATTGCTTAGATTGAAACAAAGACAAATAGCAATTAGCAACATCAACAGAACATTGGCAATGGGGCAGCCATAATAAATCAGAAGTCAAAATTTGTTAAATAAAAGCTGTAATATTTGCGAAGTCAGAATTGCTTAGATTGAAACAAAGACAAATAGCTATTAGCAACATCAACAGAACATTGACAATGGGGCAGCCATTATAAATCAGAAGTCAAAATTTGTTAAATAAAGATCAAAACTAGGGCCCTACTCCAAGACAGACACAACTAGAAACAAAAGCAGATCTTAAATTCCCATTGCACATGACAGAATATGATTTTTTTCCTTTTTGTCTCTTTTTTCAACGTTTGTTATTTGTAAAGATTCCTCATGACAGAAAAGAAAGAAGCTATGATATATACCCATACAAATCAAGTACCCTGAGTTTATAAATATAAACATAATATGTTCCTCATCCAATAATGACAATTATAAATAAATCAACAATAAATGTTGATCCATGAAATTTTTGCAATTTTAGTATAAAACTGAAAGGAAGATTTATAACCAATTCAAACGTGTTTGTAGTTGGGTATCGTTGATTGTAGTAAGGAGAGAGTGTGCATGCACTTGACTTGCTAATGACATTGTTAATCACTCGAATGATTCTATAACATTTTTCTAAGACATTATTAGTCTTCTCACATAGAGCAATCAAGGGAAAAACCGAAGAAGATTGTCTGATTACCTCAGGTATATAGATGCGAAGATGGTTAAGAAGGGAAATGTACTTTGCACTTCTAGATTGCAATATCGAAAAAAACTTTTGAGGAGTTATATCACTAGGATTGGCCCCTCCATCAAGATTTCCAAGGTAGTAATTTCTGATTACATCCTTGTGTTCGACCGCTTGAAGTACTGGTACATTTTCCCTCGTTAGCCATTCAAATTGATGAACACCTTTCACTTCAACAATGGCAGGTGAGACAGGGTTTAACGCAAACCACGAATGCATACCAGCATAAGTTTTCTTGTCAGTGATCAAATGGAACACTATCCTCTCAGGCTGGAGAGCTGTTTGGACAGCAGAATTTACTACTACTGAAGCTGCTAAAATGTTATCAGTTGACAAAACAAAGTGGTGGTAAGAATTGTCAGAAAGCACGGGAAGCAACTCTGGAGGAGGCAATTGTTTGCGGGCTTGAGCATTTGATGAATATTCGTCAGTTAAACGCAAAGAAAGGCAGTGAATGCCTTTAGGTATCGAATTAGCAGCATAGTGTTTGTTTATCAACTCTGCATGTTTGACCATTCTAATCTCCAATTCATATCTCTCAATCTGACACAAAAATACAGAATTCAGGTCAAACTGTGAGAATATTTTAGATTTCAAATGAAAATAAGGACGTGGCAATGAAACAGACAAAATGGTAAGAAGAACACCGAATATAAAGTTCAATTGGATATATAACTATAATTATATGGTATCTTACCATTGCCCTTAACATGTAAGCAAAGGTCTTGGCATCATAATGGTTGTTCTTCATTTCAGAAACAAGATGACTAAACGAATCCGGAAGCTTCAGACCATCAGGGATTTCCTCTACACTAACTTGGTCAATTATCTTGTACAAGTCTCTAACGAGTCTCTGTTATAACATTATTACAAACACATGTTAAGATCAAGTTAGCAACCTGAACAAACGGCCAAAGAATAACAATTCAAAACGAAATGTTTGGAAGAAGCTATTTACTTTTGAATTATCAATCCTACCAAGAAACCTCGGTCCCAACCTCCTGCCTAAACAATCTGAAACATAGAAAAAAAAAAAAACAAGACATAAGAGCATATAAATAAATATGCCAGTAGCTGCTATTAATAAGCAAAGGAAGAACTATTTCAACTGTTGGAATTTTACACAGTTCTATGCAATTCAAGCTTGGATTACATAAACTATGGAGAAGAGCATATGGATTCAAATTAGAACTTGGAATGCAAGAATCTCACACAAATATATTATATGGAAATGCATAACTATAAGAAGGGACATCCAGGAAGAATTAATCAGTCCAATCTCAATCTCCCATAACCATGAATTCAGCAATTCCATCAAATAAACCTTCGAGAGACCAATCTTTAATCTTTTGTAGCTAAAGACGTCAATAATATGATGTACGAGGTAACAGAGATCCATCAACAACAACAACAACTAACAAATCACAGTACGAGGAAATGGAAAACCGACAAAAATTTTAAAGATTGTGAAGAGTAAGTTTCATTAAAGTACCAAACGAGGAACACTTGTTGGCGCCTTCAAGGGTAGCTACTGCAGCGAGGATGAAGACGAAGGGCAAGAGGAAAGCGAGAATAAGGATCGTATGGAACAGAGCTCTGTAAGAGATATGGCGAGCTCCAACCTTAATCTTCATCGAGTCAATAAAGCCATTGCTACTCGATATTGTGATGCTTCTCATACTAGGAGAGAAATGAAGCTGCATCGTCGTCTGTGCAGCCTCTCCTTCAGGCAGTCGGTATTGCCCCAAAATGAAGCACTATCAGAGGCACCCAAACTGGTTAATACACCTGCAAGCACACATTGCTGCAGAATGCCCACCATCAATTTTAACTCCACAAAAACAAAGCTCCCGCCGACAATAACTTCGGTGTCGAATTCAGATCCACTCCTAAATTTTTTCCTCGAGTCCTTTGTTTATTGAGATCTTTAGCGAGCAAGCTTCCAGTTATTTCAATAAATAACCAAGGAAAGCACCAATCCAGAAAGAAAAAAACCTCCCCCAAAGATTCAGAACAAGCGAGAACGAACAGAGCCTGAGAGCGTACGAGGTTAAGAAGAGAGAATTTACAGCCAAGGATTTGCTCCTGCGTTTACTGCAACCTTCTCTTCCAAGATTCACAATAACCGCATTCACATTGGCAGATCGATCCGACCCAAATTTCGTTTTCCCAGAAAATGAAAACCCAATAAAGCAAACAATACAATTAAAAAGTCAAAACCGTGTTGAATTGACGAGAGGAAGAGGTAGAGAGAGAAAATGGTGGAGATGGTTCAGACCCTGAGATCAGAATTGCAGAAAGATGCACGACGAAGATGCTTATATCGAAGCTAAAGATAGAGGTCACCTATCTTCATGGACACAACGTCTGCTTACGGAGAATACAGTGAAGTCATAATTTCTCTATTTTATTCAAAATCCATGCATGAAGTAGCTCGCAAAACATTCAAAGCATCTTTTTTTTGGTGATGTTCATCTTAACAATCCCAAATTGAATTACTTTTTGATATTTCTCCTGGTTCTTTGATCATGCATACATTCTAAATTCAATTCCCAAGTGAGAGAAAACAAAAAATAATACATTTCTCCCCCCATGAAATCATGCAGCAGAGGCACAGAGAGAGGCAGAATGTGGAGCACCCGGCACTGTAAGTAGTGCGCCAGCAGGCAGTGGGAAAGGGCGGGGCCATGGCCTGCTTAACACCACATGTACGAATGGAAAAGGCAGATCACATGCTCGCTTCTCAAGGATTGGAGACAGCGATCCTCAAATATGGAGGCCATGCACTAAGCAGTGTGAACGCTAAGACTAAAGTAATATCAGGCATTACAAACTATACTTTCAAATTCACTAGTATGGGCAGTAGGAAACCCAACAGTCATCCTCCGTTCCCGAGAAACTGATCGAAGAACAAGACCTATTACGGAACGTACAATGCTTTACACGAGTATTATCGTTACGCTTCAGCTGAGTTATTCTATCCCACCTCTCGGATACAAACAAACTTAAATCGAAATACCAAATCGAATGAAACTTGTACTCCGACCAGATGGAATCAAAGTGTAGCCAGTTGTATATATTCCTAATGTTCAATCAACAAATAGATAAATCCTTACAAATTTCACTGAAAATCATGTAACTGAGGATGGGGTCCCATGATAAAGATAACAAAATAGTAATAATAAAAGCCAGTATCATAACCAGACAAGGAAGTTTGAAATTTTACTCACTCAGTATTTGGAACTGTCATTATAACCCAACCCATAACTCTTATGGAGAGATTCGGTCAACAAATGCGACGTTTATTATCAATTCATATTGCTCCCCGAGATCTTGCGAAATTATATTTATCAATACAATTTGAATTATTAATAAGATTAAACTGCATGTTAGTTCTTAAACTTGAGAGTAAAGACCAAATAGGTGTTCGATCTTTTTTTTTGGACAAATAAGTCCATAAACTTAGAAAAATTAGCAATAAAGTCATTGTTGTTAAAAGTGTCGTCAATGCAGTTGTGTTTTTTTTTCACGTGACGCTCGCTATCTTCTCTGTTCGGCGATTTTCATAAAAAAAAGTTGTGATTTGAAGAGGAAATTCTCGCGACAATAGCGAGCTCCAAAGGCTGCAAAAATCTCCTCTGCAAATCGTTTGCTCGGCAAAATCATAAATTGTCTTTGGAAATCGCCTAATAGATAAAAATAGAAGACGTCACGTGAAAAAAAAAAAAAAAAAAAGTTTAATTGCTAATTTCTCTAAGTTCAAATACTTATTTTTCTAAACAATATTTCAACGATCTACTTACTCGTCACCCTTAAATTTAAGCTCTAACATACACTTTACTTGATAATAATACATTGAATAAAAGATTAATCAGATGTCTTGATTATTCATGCACGAAGGATTGACGTATGAGTTCACTTACTAGAAGTAAATAATAGAAAAATGTGCAAGTCTACTTGTCTGAATCTTATGAAATTCAAAAGCGTCCAAGGAAATGAAACTCCATGCACTGTATTTGCACAAAAAATGACCTAAAACTCCAGAAAAAAGCAGGGGAAAGAAAGCAATTGCACCCACTAACCTCAGAATGCTTTAGCAGAATGAACATTCATTTAACCACCCAAAGCTTTACTTGATCTAAAATCCTTGAAACAAGTGGAACAGTCTAAAATTGTCTTCTCCTCTTTTTAGCATCTCTGTGGATGATGCTATGGCCTCCAAGTGCTTGATAAGATCGAAAACTCTCACTGCAAATCCTACACTTGTATGAAATCCTTCTCGGTTTCTTGCTTTTCCGTTGAAACTCTTCTTCCTCCGACGAATCGGCATTCAGATCAACATCAGAGAAGGTTGAGATTTATTCCACTTTCCACGGAGCTAATCGGTCGTACGATTTCGCCATTCGGTTTGTGTTTATGAAATCTATTGAATGTCTCTTTCTTATCACTCACCCAATTTGAAGGTCTAGAACGATTCTCACTCAACTCATATGCTTGTTTCTGGCCACACCATCCGTAGATTCTGAAATATTAGACTGCACTTTCACTTTAGAATCATCCACATTACAAGGAAAGTTCATATGCTGATCAATTTCTGTCATACCTCTAGCCATCATCAACAAATTAAACGCTCCAATTCTCTCATCTGACTCATATTCAAGGATGATAAGCTATAAAATCAAGAAGAAAAGATTGTGAAGCCTTGTTGGACCTCAGACTACTCGACGACTCTATTCTCATTGGACTCGAAGTTTCGCCATTGGATTTGCAGCTAAAACCCGGATATTGGCAAGAACTAGAACCTGGTTCATGAGAGCTGTTAAATGTTTTAGTAGTTTTCTTAGCTCTTAAAGAATAAAACCCTTCGGCCTCCCATTCCTTGGATTCTACTTTATCCACCTTTTTCTTGCCAGAGTGTAGCCTCATATGGCCATGGACAGCTTTTACTGACTGGAATTCCTTATTACACACTTCGCAAACATATTTTCCCCCCAAAACTCTGCCATGTGAGGGTGATAAATCGCTAGAATTATTGGGGTCAACTCTTAGGTCATAACTATTTTGCTCGTCTCTCTCCGAATCCACAGAACTTCTCAACTTCTCCTCTGATTGATCAGAATTTTGTCTTGAATGACACCTCCTATGATCTTCCAATTTCTTTCTACACAAGAAATTCTTGCCTTTGCATTGCTCGCACTTAAGCTTCTCTTCTATATCTTCTTCCATCTTGATTAATTGACCTCCTGAATGCAAACAAAAACCCCAGATAAAACTTCGAACCCCAATTCTCTAGAAGATTCAAAAAAAAAAAAAAAATGATTCCTTTTTCAAAGGATTAATCCAGTGAATGCGCAAGAAACAGAGGAATCGATACCCTCGTCCGAAAAAGCAAAAGATTGTCGAAAGATCGAATTCATGTTCAAATGCTCCAAAAGGTAACTATTAGAGATCGTAGAATTTAGAAAAAGGTTCATAGAAAACCCAGAAAACCTACTCGCATTCGCCACCCTCTCTGTAGAACCCTTGGGCAGCAAGCAATACAAGAAATTGAAAAGGGACCGATCCTGATCCTTTCACAGACAGCTTCTCACAGGCAACGTGCGCATACGAGCTCGAACTCAGAGAGAGAGAGTGACACACACACACACACTCCCAATCACTCAAAAATGTCGCTCTAGAAGATGGGAATGGCATGAGAAAATATTTGCATGAAAACTGAACACGCCCCCACTCGCTCCAGTTCCCGTGCCCGCAAATAAATAAGAGAGAGACAAAGACGAAGATGCATGGATATTTTCGTAATTTCACAAATCTTCTTTGTTAATACCTTAATTCTTCAGTGTAAACTTGAATATTTTTGTTTAGAACACATGATTTTAAGATCTACTTGCATTATTTGTAGATAATTGCTCGTAATAAATAAAAATAATTCTTCGATAAATATAATTACATGTATCAAACTTTTGATCAACGTAAGTATCTAATAATTTATCGCAAAAATTAAAGAATACAATTATAAAACGCACATCGTATTGTTGAAAATTACTTTAGTGGCGTAAAATAGTTATTCATAGCTCTGAAGTTGTGTAATTATTCAACTGTTTTAACGACCTCTGTTTTTTAAGCCTATTTGCCATTTGGTTGTACTTGGAAGAAAGGATCTTGGAAAATGAGAAATAGTCAATATTATATTTAATTCCAAAGACTTCTCATCCAGTTTTCCAATTTTATTGAGCAAAAAAGTAGTAATTATTAAACGTTAAGATCAGAGTTAATGCATTGAAGGAAAGCCAAGAAATAATTTGTGTTTTTTTATACAATACATTTACAACAACTTTATTAGTGGCACATTAATAGATGGTACAGTGTTTTTGACACTTTTTATTTCTAATATTTGTCTCCAATGATACTGTCTAGAGACAGGAAAGCAAATGATCAAAATTGTCATAAATAACAAAGAATTTCTGGAGAGACAAGTCAAATGTAAGAGAATATAATAAAGCTTTAAATTCTGAATACGATAGCAACAACCGCTGATTAGACAAGTATCTGAGTAAAAAGGCTAAAAGGAATTTATTGTAGCAGATTAAGGCAAATCATTTTCTAACAAAAACAATTAAAAAAAAAAAGACATTGATTGACTTGGAATATAAAGCATAAGATAGAACATAACATAACATAGTCAGACTTTCTCACCTCACGATCTATGCCGGGATACCGGGATGGCATAACATAGCTTAACTGGTATACCGGGATGGCAAAGAATCAAAAAGATGTAATGGGCTACTCATTAAGCACGATCTATGCCACAGCAGGCATGTCCTTTAGCCATGGATCCAAAGGCTTACCAATTGAGAACACTATAAAACCAATCTCCCGCAGTTTCTCAGCATCAACGACATTTCTTCCGTCGAAAATGAACGCTGGTTTCTGCATATTATTGAAAATCTTCTGGTAATCGAGGTTTTTGAACTCATCCCATTCGGTCAAAATGCAAACACCATGAGCTTCCTTTGTTGCCTCGTAAGCATCCCAAACAACGCTCACTTGCTTCACTGTTGTAGGACTCGTGGGCTGCAGGTGGGTCGGGTGATCCCACTCAAACTTGTTGAGTGTAAGGTCTCTCTGTATCTGGTCCTCCGAGACCTGAGGATCATAGATGCTCAATCTGGCCTTGTCCCCCAATAGTCCTTTGCATACATCAATGGCAGGCGTCTCTCTTGTATCACCAGTATCTTTCTTAAAGGCAAATCCAAGAACTGCAATCTTCTTACTTGAAACCGTGTTGAACATAGAGGCGACTACTCGGTTTACAAATCGGTTCTTCTGATAATCATTGATCTTGATGACCTGCTTCCAGTATTCTGCCACCTCAGGAAGACCATTGCACTCACAAATGTATACTAGATTCAAAATGTCCTTTTGGAAGCACGACCCACCAAAACCCACACTGGCATTGAGAAACTTTGGTCCAATCCTCGAATCTTTGCCGACGGCGTATGCCACCTGTGTAATATTTGCACCAGTGGCTTCGCAGAGAGCTGACATGGCATTAACAGATGAAATCCTCTGAGCCAAGAAGGCATTGGCAGCAAGCTTTGAGAGTTCTGCAGACCAAAGGTTGGTGGTGAGAATTCGATCCTCGGGGACCCAGTGAGCATAAACGCTTTTCAGTGTTTCGATGGCTTTCTGACCCTCGGGGGTTTCCCTCCCTCCAATGAGAACCCGATCCGGTTTAAACAGATCATCGATGGCAGTTCCCTCAGCAAGAAATTCTGGGTTTGAAAGAATTTGGAATTTAATTCCCTTGCTGTTATGGGTGAGAATTTTTTCAATGGCCTCAGCTGTTTTCACTGGGACAGTTGACTTTTCAACTACAATCTTGTCAGATTTTGAAACATCAGCAATCATGCGAGCTGCACTCTCCCAATATGTCAAGTCTGCGGCTTTTCCCGCTCCAAGACCCCGAGTTTTGGTCGGAGTGTTGACAGAGACAAAGACAATATCAGCCTCTGCGACGTGTTTCTCCACATCAGTGCTGAAAAAGAGGTTTCTGCCTCGGCACTGCTTGACCACCTCGTCAAGGCCTGGCTCATAGATAGGGAGCTGTTCACTGTTCCAAGCATTAATACGAGATACAGAGATATCTACAACAGCCACCACGATCGATGGGCATTTAAGTGCAATCACTGCCATGGTAGGGCCACCAACATATCCAGCACCAATGCAGCATATTTTCACCATTTTCTTCGTTCACTTTCGAATCTAAACAAACAAATCCTCATAAATATAAAGTAAAAGACTACATATAAAAATGAAATTTATCGTAGAAGCTTCTATTAGATATTTAGATGTATCTTTCTCCATGAGACATTGGGGAAGTAGATCTTTAATCATGCACTCATTCTAGTCTTCTACATATTCTCATGCTAGTAGCTTATTTCCCTGGCCGTAACTATTATGTAATATTACAAGCACTAAAGGCTCAAGCACCGCAGACAATCAGATCAGACCAGATCTCTGGTTTTCTAAACGAATTTCTAGATCTGAAGCCATAGTCAATATGCCACGATTACAAGCATTATTCTTTGTTGATCTCAAGAAAAGCTCGAAAAGTTCAAAAACCCCAAAAGGTAGCTAGAGCTACATTTATACATTCAGGGAGATCTATTTTAATGAAGCTAATAGCTCAATCGAATATCAAAAGTAACTGCCATTATGGAGCCAATGGAAAATGTCAGCAGATCCAAACTAGGTGAGGCATAGTATAAGGAGCAGCGCTAATAGAAACAATGCTAATACCAATTCCAATGGCATTAAACACCAGATCCACAACAATTGAAAACAATCATTTCGTCTCAAATACACAAATTGGTAGATCAAGAACACTTGAGCAAATTAAGACAAGATCTTGGATCAAAACTAGAGACACGCCCAATTGTTTGACATTTAGAACTCACATACACATATTCAATCAGATCCATTTCTAGCAACCTGCGGATGATCTCAAAACATGCTTCTAAACAAATGAACGGAGAAGACAATTACAGATCTAGAGAAAAACAATGCGCGAAATGAAAACGGATCTAAGTACAACAGAAAAATCGTGATCCAACCAAAACACAATCACACAAACAGAAAATCAAAATACGACGAAAATTGAAGATCGATCCGAAACAGAAACCGAAAGTATCAATTGAAAAACCTGAATCAAAATCCACAAAACAAGAAACAACATGATCCCCCATTCTAATGCGAATCCAAATGTAAGAAGCTTTTACCTGCCGAAAATGGATGTCAGACTTCTACCACAACGAGAGAGAGAGAGAGAGAGAGAGAGAGAGAGAGAGAGAGAGAGAGCCTATGCAATAACCTCTGCAAGAAAAATCAGTAGCGGGGTGTCGTCATTTTATACCCAACTAATGTTCAACTTTTGCCCCTCTAGTTTTACAAAATGACAAATCAGTACACGCAGTTTCTGTCCTACTCGACGTGGACATCTCGGACTTACTTCCAATGAGGCAGGCGCAGGCAGGGTAGAAACGTAAATGCAGATATCTAGATAGGAATTTACAGAAATACCCAGAAAAGGACAAATAATAGGAGACTAGCCAACAGCAGCTGGGTTTCTCTTCTATTCAACACGGTTTGGTTTACCTTACACTACGTCAATATTATTAGCACATTTTCATTTTTCATATTTTCCCCTTTTTTTAATTAATATTTTATTTTAATAACGTTTTATTTATCTATTGATATAATTTAGGGTTTTTTTTAAAAAAAACCCTGAACTAACGGTCAACCACAAAAAAACCCTCGAAGATTACTGTTCATCGTTAAACACCTCAAACTATCGAAAATATTCATTTTAAACCTGACAGGGGGGGTGAGGAGTACGTACTCGCCTTTATTTGCAATTTTATGCAAATATTAGAGACCGAGTACGGCCGGTCCAGATGGACCGGCCGTACTCGGCGAGGGCGAGTACGCCCCATAGGAGGACCAGCCGTCCTCCTATGGGCAAAACCCGTGACTGAAGTCACGGGTTTGTCTTGTAGTGCCGAGTACGGCCGGTCCAAATGGACCGGCCGTACTCGCACCTCTAATACCCGTGACTGAAGTCACGGGTTGCTTGTCCTTTTGTGCCGAGTACGGCCGGTCCATTTGGACCGGCCGTACTCGACTGGTAAATACCCGTGACTTGAATCACGGGATTTTGTCTTTTTGTGCCGAGTACGGCCGGTCCAAATGGACCGGCCGTACTCACCTCACAAAAAAACAAAACCCGTGTCTGATCGAGTACGGCCGGTCCAACTGGACCGGCCGTACTCGACTCCCCTATATAAACACCCATTCGGGTTTCAAAATATCACACACCCTCTCCCTCCTCCCTCACCCTTCTCACACCCTCACCCTTACCACTCTCAATTTTCTCGAAGCTCTCTCTCTCAAATCTCTCCCTTACCCCTCACTCTCAATTTTCTCGAAGCTCTCTCTCTCAAATCTCTCCCTTACCCCTCTCACACCCTTACCCTTACCCTTACCCTTACCCCTCTCAATTTTCTCGAAGCTCAATTTTCTCGAAGCTCTCTCTCTCAAATCTCTCCCTTACCCCTCTCAATTTTCTCGAAGCTCTCTCTCTCAAATCTCTCCCTTACCCCTCTCAATTTTCTCGAAGCTCTCTCTCTCAAATCTCTCCCTTACCCCTCTCAATTTTCTCGAAGCTCTCTCTCTCAAATCTCTCCCTTACCCCTCTCAATTTTCTCGAAGCTCTCTCTCTCAAATCTCTCCCTTACCCCTCTCAATTTTCTCGAAGCTCTCTCTCTCAAATCTCTCCCTTACCCCTCTCAATTTTCTCGAAGCTCTCTCTCTCAAATCTCTCCCTTACCCCTCTCAATTTTCTCGAAGCTCTCTCTCTCAAATCTCTCCCTTACCCCTCTCAATTTTCTCGAAGCTCTCTCTCTCAAATCTCTCCCTTACCCCTCTCAATTTTCTCGAAGCTCTCTCTCTCAAATCTCTCCCTTACCCCTCTCAATTTTCTCGAAGCTCTCTCTCTCAAATCTCTCCCTTACCCCTCTCAATTTTCTCGAAGCTCTCTCTCTCAAATCTCTCCCTTACCCCTCTCAATTTTCTCGAAGCTCTCTCTCTCAAATCTCTCCCTTACCCCTCTCAATTTTCTCGAAGCTCTCTCTCTCAAATCTCTCCCTTACCCCTCTCAATTTTCTCGAAGCTCTCTCTCTCAAATCTCTCCCTTACCCCTCTCAATTTTCTCGAAGCTCTCTCTCTCAAATCTCTCCCTTACCCCTCTCAATTTTCTCGAAGCTCTCTCTCTCAAATCTCTCCCTTACCCCTCTCAATTTTCTCGAAGCTCTCTCTCTCAAATCTCTCCCTTACCCCTCTCAATTTTCTCGAAGCTCTCTCTCTCAAATCTCTCCCTTACCCCTCTCAATTTTCTCGAAGCTCTCTCTCTCAAATCTCTCCCTTACCCCTCTCAATTTTCTCGAAGCTCTCTCTCTCAAATCTCTCCCTTACCCCTCTCAATTTTCTCGAAGCTCTCTCTCTCAAATCTCCCTCTCTCTACCAATCTTTTACTCATTTCTATTTTCAAATTCTTATTTCGACCTTATTCTTCGGCTTTATTTACAGGTATTTATATTTTGTTAAATTATTTTATTTTGTATTTGAGTTTTTTTATTTAAATTTTTATAATGTTATTTTCTTGATTGTAATATTTCTAATACTATTTTTTTCAATTTTATCATTTACCATATATTTTTTTAATGAATATCTTTGAGTTTTTTTAATTAAATATTTATAATGTTATTTTCTTGATTATCGATGAATATTTCTAATACTATTTTTTTCAGTTTTATCATTTACCATATATTTTTTTAATGAATATCCTTGAGTTTTTTTATTTAAATATTTATAATGTTATTTTCTTCATTTTCGATGAATATTTCTAATACTATTTTTTTCAATTTTATCATTTACCATATATTTTTTTAATGAAGATTTCTAGTACTGTAAATAATTGGATTGCATCTATTTTTTTGATGAAGATTTTATTAGCGACGAAAATGGATTCCGACTCAAGTAGATCGATTGATTTAGATGAGCGATCAAGTGGTGATGCCGAAATGGATTGGGATTTGGACAACACGTCGGAATATGGTGATATACGAGCAATCGATAACCCACTGGCAAATGAAGAAATATATGTCTATTCGACCTCCAAATCGCTAGACGATGAGCTTCGAACACCGGTCGGCTCAGATGACGACGAGGTGGAAAGCATACCGGTAAGAGAACAAATCTCACTTGGATTTCATAAGGGTAAAGAATATGGTTCTTTGCAGGAACTGAAAAACGAGATAGACCAATATTCCATAGAAAATGGCTATGGTATTACATACATTAAATGTGAAAGAAGTCGACTAACGGCTGAATGTGGAGATGGATGTGGGTGGCGACTGCATGCTTCGCTGATGCAAAATGAGCGAACATTTCAAATAAAGAGCTTGATCGACTCTCACTGTTGTTCGAGGCAAGTTGAAAATCGACGCGCTTCAGCAAAATGGCTGGCCAAACATTACCTGGACAGGTTCAAAAGTCACCCTACCTGGGACATCTCATCTATTATGGAGACAGTGAGGAATGACTTCACCGTCGACATTTCACCCAGTCTTGCCACAAGAGCAAGAAGCATAGCTCGAACCCTCAATGAAGGGAAGTGCGACGAACAGTACGGGCAGCTGTGGTCGTATGCAGCCGAAATATTTAGATCAAATCCCGGCAGCACAGTGAAAATTGATGGAAACCCAGTGGGCCGTAATCAATTGGGATTCCAAAGATTCTACATGTGTATGGCTGCTTGCAAGACTGGGTTGCTGGAGTACGGGAGACCCGTTATATGCTTGGATGGCTGTCATCTAAAGGGCTCGTGTGCTGGCCAACTACTCACGGCCGTCAGCATTGATGGAAACGATGGAATCTACCCCGTTGCTGTTGCCAACGTCGAGTCTGAGTGTACAGAGTCATGGATATGGTTTTTGCGTATATTAAAAGAAGACCTCAACACTCCGCATGGCTACGGTTGGACACTTATTTCAGATCGACAAAAGGTATGATGCACTTTTATATGTTATTTCAAAATTTTATGCCGGTCGGGGTTTAATATTATTTTATTAACGCCATTGTTCACACAAATATCAGGGGTTACGGAGCGCAATTCGAGATCAATTCCCCTACGCTGAACACCGCTTCTGCCTCCGGCATATGTATGCAAATTTCAAAAACCATTTTCGGGGCAAAGCATACAGAGATGCGATGTGGAATGCGGCCAGAGCACCCACTGAGGCCCATTTTGAGCATGAAATGCGGAAACTACACGGGCTATGTCCGGCAGCCCACGAATGGCTTCGAGCAGAAGAGCCGAAATATTGGGCTAGTCATGCATTCTCTCCGAATTCCAAGTGCGATCTGGGATTGAATAACTTGAGCGAGTCATTCAATGCACTTCTTTTGCCAGTCAGGGACAAACCGATCCTGACCATGTTCGAGATGATCCGAACACGCTTGATGACTCGTATCGTCAAGAAATATGAGAAGCTGTTTCATTCAAATGAGATCCTGTGTCCGAAGATCAAAGCAAAGCTTGACAAGCTTAAGAGTGCATCTGGAAACTGGCATGCAACGTTTTCGGGAGCTACACGATTCCAAGTCAGCAATGGATACGACCAATTTGAGGTGGACATGACTTTGGGTGTGTGCAACTGCACTCGGTGGGAGCGTACAGGAATCCTGTGTGTCCATTCCATTTCTTGCATGTACTGGATGAGAGTCGCACCAGAAGATTACGTGCATGAATGCTATTACAGGGGAAGATACCTGCAGATGTACTCACACTATATTCGTCCGATCAGTGGCCCAATAATGTGGCCGATCGTACGAGATATGAACGAAATCCTCCCGCCAAAAAGACGACGTCAACCTGGTAGGTCGAAGAAGACAAGAGTGCGAGATGCTGAAGAGCCGTCAAGCTCGAGAGTCAGTAAGAGGAACTCAACCGTGCGTTGTAGTATATGTCGGCAGCAGGGGCATAATACTCGCACTTGTCCTAACCGGGGATCAACTTCAGGCGCTGCTTCGCAGGACACATTCATGGGCTTTAACACATTTGATGGGACGCAGGAATCTTCGACACGCGGTCGTGGCAGGAATGTGTAAATTTTTGTAAAGTTTTTGATTTATTATAAATTTCTTTGCTCTTCATGTCATTTTTCACTTTATTTTCGTACATATTTTTGCATACAAATATAGAGATTAAAGTCATTCATTTTGAATGCGACGCTTCTGGAGCTCTGAGGAGACGATGCTCCGAACTATGGCATCAGCAGAGTTGATGTTTTTTGCCATCTAAAATTAAAGTAAATATAAAATTTTAATACACCTACCTGAGTTTTGCGAAAAGTCTTTGACTTTGAAAACAATGCCTCAACAGTTCAGGGAACTAGAGAAGATGATGTTTCGAGCTCTTTCATCGGTGGAGCTCTTATCCAAGCAAGAGAACCTTTTATGAAATAATGAATGTTAGAGCTGACAAAACTCTGGATATAATAGAGGAGAATTAAAAGCACACGTCATCAGTTTAATTTATTTTCAATTTATTTAAATGGCAGGAGAAATTAACAACAATCTCAGTTTTAAAGAATGTTAAGATAGAATATCTTGAGATAGAATGTCAAAACCTTTCAAATTCTGATCTGACGATTGGCTACTGTACTTTCTTCTTCGCTCTTCCTTCAAGCCATTTTAGCGAGCCTCTTAAGATAGGGTTTCTGTGGCGACGAGAACAGACGATCCCATTCATTGAAGCCGGAATTTGAACGTATGAGTTTATTCCGTTTTCGATGCGGAAACGAGGAAGGTCAGTTTCTTCGTTTACGAATGTGCATTTTATGGTTATTTGAAATGATGAAAGGCATTGACGAAGTGTGAAGAAAATATAAACCACAGATGTAAAAAATTGTATGAGATCTGTTATTGAATATCTCTACTAATCTCTCAAGCTTTATCGTAGAAATGACAGTGAGATCTGTTATTTGAATATATCATCGAACTTAATTTTTGCAAAAAATTACAAAGGGAGTCAAGTACGGCCGGTCCAGCTGGACAGGCCTTACTCGATCTTTGAAGGCGGCCTCCCAACCTCCCCTGCGAGCTTGAAATTGCAGATTTTCAAGTTGATAAAATAGAGGAGAATTAAAATCACACGTCATCAGTTTAATTTACAATAAATCTGATGCCTGTTTATGCAGCACTACAATCTGAAAAAAGTTCAAAATTTATTCTTTCTTGAATGAAGAAATCAATCCATACGTAGCCAGAAATCGCAAGAAACTCACTAATAAATCCTCATGTTGTCTTGTAATCTTCACATTCCACTCAATTGCCAGTTCCATCGCATCCTTTTTTACCTGAGGGTCAATATTAGGTGATATTTTGGCCAATTGCTCCAGCGTGTAACTCCTCGCGACACATTCTTCAATATCACTTTCTTCCTTCCTCCACTGTTGAGAAAAATACCCTTGAAACACATCCAAAACAAGCTTTGCTGGATCCAATGACATTTGAAGAATAGCTGAAATTTCATGGGACGTCAAATCATACCTAGACTTGGTACTCAACTCTTTTTTTACAAGTACAGAGTTAAAGGCAGAGTTTGCCTGCACAGCTTCAAGTTGCTCCATTTTAACCGAGTGAAAAGAGCTCCACCGATGACAGAGCTCGACCTGTCATCTTCTCTATTGCAAATGCTCTTCAAACTATGGGGATTGGAGATATGGAATATGATGGGAATCTTACTAAGAGGAGTTAAATTCCCTGCCAAAGAGCTCCATTATTTTGTTAGCAGAATTAATGAGGATCCCGGCACAGATTACGGCTCCAGTTAAAGGAGAGGCATTAAAGATGGCCAATGAATGGAAAGCTAACTAAAAATGGACATACAAAAATTCTGTAGAGGCGTTGGGATTCCTGCACCGATTAGCGAACTATGGAAGTCTTTTGAATTCTCTTTCTGACAGGTCGATGACAGGTCGAGCATTTGCAATAGAGAAGATGACAGGTCGAGCTCTGTCATCGGTGGAGCTCTTTTCACTCGGTTAAAATGGAGCAACTTGAAGCTTTGCAGGCAAACTCTGCCTTTAACTCTGTACTTGTAAAAAAAGAGTTGAGTACCAAGTCTAGGCATGATTTGACGTCCCATGAAATTTCAGCTATTCTTCAAATGTCATTGGATCCAGCAAAGCTTGTTTTGGATGTGTTTCAAGGGTATTTTTCTCAACAGTGGAGGAAGGAAGAAAGTGATATTGAAGAATGTGTCGCGAGGAGTTACACGCTGGAGCAATTGGCCAAAATATCACCTAATATTGACCCTCAGGTAAAAAAGGATGCGATGGAACTGGCAATTGAGTGGAATGTGAAGATTACAAGACAACATGAGGATTTATTAGTGAGTTTCTTGCGATTTCTGGCTACGTATGGATTGATTTCTTCATTCAAGAAAGAATAAATTTTGAACTTTTTTCAGATTGTAGTGCTGCATAAACAGGCATCAGATTTATTGTAAATTAAACTGATGACGTGTGATTTTAATTCTCCTCTATTTTATCAACTTGAAAATCTGCAATTTCAAGCTCGCAGGGGAGGTTGGGAGGCCGCCTTCAAAGATCGAGTAAGGCCTGTCCAGCTGGACCGGCCGTACTTGACTCCCTTTGTAATTTTTTGCAAAAATTAAGTTCGATGATATATTCAAATAACAGATCTCACTGTCATTTCTACGATAAAGCTTGAGAGATTAGTAGAGATATTCAATAACAGATCTCATACAATTTTTTACATCTGTGGTTTATATTTTCTTCACACTTCGTCAATGCCTTTCATCATTTCAAATAACCATAAAATGCACATTCGTAAACGAAGAAACTGACCTTCCTCGTTTCCGCATCGAAAACGGAATAAACTCATACGTTCAAATTCCGGCTTCAATGAATGGGATCGTCTGTTCTCATCGCCACAGAAACCCTAACTCAAGAGGCTCGCTAAAATGGCTTGAAGGAAGAGCTAAGAAGAAAGTACAGTGGCCAATCGTTGGATCAGAATTTGACGATTTGGGCTACATATCGTAAAAATCATGGTTATGAAAGTTTTATAAAATCATGGAAGTTTTAGAAAACCAATAGTTTATGGTTTATTCAAGTACAGCAACTTTACATACAGCAACTAAGCAGACTACGCAGGAGGGACATCATCGTCAGAGTCCGCGGCGTTTTTCTCCATCCAAGTCGTCCACTTCTCGTTTATCTCTTTATAAGACTCATTGAGATACTGCTGATCAGAGACTAGTTGTTTGATGTTTTGTTGCTGGCTTTGCTGTAATTCCAGCAATTGTTGCAGCTGCTGATGGTGTGTTCGCTGCATCTCATATATTTGCCGCTGTTGATGGTACTGTTGGTGGTAGTGCATTCGATGCATCTCATTTATCTGCTGTTGTTGCTGGTACTGTTGTTGGTGCAGATCCATCAACTGCTGTTGCAGATACCGCCTTGTATCCCAGCCGCTTCTCTCATCCTCTTGGGGGGCATTTGGTGGCGATGTAGTCTCATCCATCGGCACTGCCTGAGAGGTGGATGCCCGAGACGTGGATGCCCCCTGATTTCTCCTCAGCACCCACTCGCCATCGACTTCGACGATCCCCATCCGTATCAACTTGGTCGTGTCAAATACGTCGGTAGATCTACGAGGGATTATTTGCTCTCCAACCGGTATGCGAATCCCAGTTCGCATGACGAGCTTCAGAATCAATGCCCCGTATGAGAGATTAGTCGTGGGTGCTCTCCCGATCTCACGCATGTGACTTATAATCAAGAAACCGGGGTCAAAAAGCTTCCCGTTGCATAGCTTCTCCATGACGTAGAGGTCCATGCAACTGACATGATTTCGATGACCCTCTCGCGGCAGAAAGGTGTGGGCGAGCAAATTTCGGAGAACCCTACCTTTAACATTCAGCTCGTGCGCTCTTGGCTTCACGAACACCTCAATATTTGGGTTGCAGTGAATTTGGCGAAGGAACTCTACTCCCTCGGGCAATGTAAAAAATGGGCAGTCTCGGGAAGCATGGTAGTATCTCTCTGCACCTTCTATGTTAAATCCCAGGAAATCATTCACCTGCTCTGGCCGTATCATAAAATCAAATCCAAGAATGAACGCCCTCAAACCGACTAAAACTCCATCTGTCCCGACCGTTCTCAGGTTAGCGTAGAATAATCGAACTATTCTCTCACATGTTTCACCTGTCAATGCATTGATTCCGTGTAGGCCGATGTTCTCCAACATCTCTTTGATCCCCAACGATTCCCAACCGCTAAAGTCTACATGCATGCAAAAGTTTAGTGAACGTTTTCGCATATCCTGCTCAAACTTTCTTTGGCAATCTTGAGACAAAAATTCCATGGTAAGATCCTGTAAAATTCAGGTAAATAAATAAATAAGTATTAGAATTATTTGCAATTATTTAAATAAATAATGTAAAATTAAAATATTTATACTTTTACATTTGTCATATAAAAATTAAATATATATATATACATATAAATAACAAAAATATAATACATACGTTTTGACATTTGATATAAATAATAAAAATATTCATATAAACAATAGAAAAAATAATACATGTATATGAAAGTGGAGAAAAAATAATATTGGAAGTAAATATATATATATATATATATATATATATATATATATATATATATATATATATATATATATATATATATATATATATATATATATATATATATATATATATATATATATATATATATATATATATATATATATATATATATATATATATATATATATATATATATATATATATATATATATATATATATATATATATATATATATATATATATATATATATATATATATATATATATATATATATATATATATATATATATATATATATATATATATATATATATATATATATATATATATATATATATATAT
Organism: Begonia masoniana; assembly: GCA_022432975.1. Classification (NCBI taxonomy): domain Eukaryota; kingdom Viridiplantae; phylum Streptophyta; class Magnoliopsida; order Cucurbitales; family Begoniaceae; genus Begonia; species Begonia masoniana. The sequence continues at coordinate 11,117,324 of CM039502.1, forward strand.
ATATATATATATATATATATATATATATATATATATATATATATATATATATATATATATATATATATATATATATATATATATATATATATATATATATATATATATATATATATATATATATATATATATATATATATATATATATATATATATATATATATATATATATATATATATATATATATATATATATATATATATATATATATATATATATATATATATATATATATATATATATATATATATATATATATATATATATATATATATATATATATATATATATATATATATATATATATATATATATATATATATATATATATATATATATATATATATATATATATATATATATATATATATATATATATATATATATATATATATATATATATATATATATATATATATATATATATATATATATATATATATATATATATATATATATATATATATATATATATATATATATATATATATATATATATATATATATATATATATATATATATATATATATATATATATATATATATATATATATATATATATATATATATATATATATATATATATATATATATATATATATATATATATATATATATATATATATATATATATATATATATATATATATATATATATATATATATATATATATATATATATATATGAAGAAAAACTATATTGGAAGTAAGTTGAGAAAATAATATATACATATATATCTATGTATATATACATATATGTATATGAATACATAGATATATATGTATATATACATATATATATACCTATATACCTATATATCTATATATACGTATATAGGTATATATACATATATAATATATATTATATATATATATATATATATATATATATATAGGTATATATATGATACCATATTGCTGCGGAAGACGAGGACAAGAAATAACTACAGGACAAGAAATAACTACAGAATAACTACAGAAGGAGTAGAAGTAGAGATAGAGATAAAAGAAATTATATTAACAAGAGTTAAACACTTACAAGTAGGAGGATACAAACGAAGAGAGTTTTTCAGATGAGAAGGCAAACTCTAAAAACAACTTAACGGAAATGAACAATAAGGCTCCTTTATATAGAGGAGGAGCTTACCAATCAAACAAAAACTTAAAACGTCATTGCTTACGAACCAAAGCAATGATAAAAGATAAAAGCACTAGCTAGTAGATGTACTATTAGTACTATTATGCTAGTGGATGCACTATTTGAAGTAGTGGATGTACTGTTGGGTCCACTATTTTTGGAAATGTCTGGCACCATGCAGACTTTGGAAACGGTGGAAACTCCTTAGCTGGATTCCATTCTAACCACTTAGTAGCTTCAATTTTACCAGAGGATCTATCTGGTAATGGTTATTAAATCTCAAGTCCACTCAGAAGGAGGTCTTGGAATAGGACTTAGGAATCTCTGACGAAAGTTCTTTGATCACCTGTCATTAGACAATGGTTGGATTCTTTCTCTCATAGGCCCTCTGGTCATTATCTTTCTTCTAGCAAGATCATTTTTGTATTCAGCAATTCTACTGGCTTGTGTTATGTTTTTGGGCCCATTTTATGCCTTCTTTTTTGCACCATTTTTTGTATTTTCTTACTCCTCTGGCTTACATTAGCTGCTATAGGATCCAGAGCCTCTTGGACAATGCTAGTGCGTCTAGGAGGGCACCAGGCCAAGGACGCCAATTTGCTATTTGCTGGAGAGGAGGAATATTAAACATACCTCCTGTCATGATATTTGAAATAGGGAAAGGTCTTCCCCATAGTATTTGCGGAGCCATCATAGCGGCTCTATCTTGTTGGAGAACAGCAGCATCCCAAGGGTCAAGATCTGCTGGAAAAGCTTGTTGATGTTGAGCTGCTTCTATTTGCATATTTTCTAGAATGGCATTTTCAGCATCCCAATGAGCCATTTATAGGAATCTTTTTCTTTCCTTAGTAAGGGAATATCGATATTGGGAACAATCGATAAGAGAATTAAAAAGATCCTCTTCAGTTGGAATAATATCCTCGGGATTTTGAGATTCGCCTGGTAACACCTGAAGGCGATGTGATCCTGAATGCATAGAGAAATCAGAATCAGAGTTAGAAAGATCTTCGTCTTCGTCATCAGAATCATCAAACATTTGGTGTTTTAAAGACTCCAAAAGTTTAATGTGACGTTCCTCTTTGGATAATGTTGGAAACTGTGATTTGATATTTCTGCGCATTTGTTTTACTGTATGCACAGACTCTTTGTGTGATTGGTTGGAAATGTTGGTAGCAACTTTGGCTTTATTGACTTTAATAGCTTCAACAATTTTGGAAAAGCATTGATCCGTGTCATAGCGGGACCACCATTTGACAAAAAAGTTCCTTTGTAGCTAAGGGATATCCAGATGATCTGTATCCAACTCGAGATTCCATTGCCAAATCCAATTGATCTGGAATTCGGTAAAGAACCATAACAGACCTTTGCCTTTGAACATAAATCTTTTATCTTGGAAATCTGGATGGGTATCAAACCATGGTTGGAATTGATCTTGAATCTTTTTTGGTAAAATAGCAAACTCAGGAGAGTGATTTTGCCACCAGTGTAAGAACCAGTTTGGAAATTGATCTTCAGTTTTGAGAATCTCCGGATTCACAGTAAAAAACCATGAATGATTTCTCTTGGGATTTTGGTAATAAAACATATGAGACCAAGCCTGGACATAGTCCCAATAGTTGTATGTTTGAGAACTGTTTTTGGTAGATGTAGTTCTTGGGTTGAAAACATTCAAACCCCATTCCTGCGGATGAACAACTCTGATAATGTAACACTTGGAATGAGTCATTGTACTTTTGATATTTCCCTCTTCAACATAATGATGCTGAATTTGGACAGAATTTGTATCGAGCAGAATGGCTTCATAGTAAAATCGAAGTTTTCCCTCGGTAATTAGATAATGCTGGCTTCCCATATATCTCTCTTTGAAAAACCAAGCATCTTTGTGATTGAGAACTATATCTCTATTGGAAAGTGTGAGTAAAGACTCAGCCACTGATTTTTTGATAAGAGGGGGTCCACTCTCAAGCAGGACCTCTTTTGCAGTTTTCTTTGAAGGTTCCTTATCCGGTTGCGCGGATGAGGTTTCCCCTAAAGTGGGAAATTCTTTTTGAAAATTTGTATTGGAAATACGATGGGTATTGGTAAAACCAATACCTCGACCGCGAGGTCGCCCTCTAGGTCTACCCCTCACTGGGGTGAACATCCTGCAAGAATTCTCTGGTTAGAAAATCAGGAAGAGAATTATCAATACCTTTGATATATTCGATAGTAAAATCGAAAGCAGATAACTCAGATTGCCATCTGGCAAATATTTGTTTGGAAACGAGATGTTTAACATCTTTGGTTAAAATCTGTTTTGCAGAAGAACAATCAACTCGTAAAACAAAATGTTTATTGAGTAAATCATCTTGAAATTTTGTAATACATTTGACAATTGATAAAACTTCTTTTTTGACAGTAGAATAATTTTGTTGAACTGATTTCCAAGCACCAGAAGTAAATCGTACCAGTTCTTCTTTGGAAGTAATAGGATTTAATTGTTTTAGAATACCTCCATAACCTCTATCAGAGGCATCTGTTTCGACAATTTTTTCCCATTCGGAATTTGAAAGTGCTAAACACGGAAGTGTTTGAGCTTTTATCTTTACCTTTTGAACTGCTGCAGTATGGACAGGGGTCCATGGTGAAGGATTTTTTCTTAATCTTTGATAGAGAATGGCAGTATCTTGGGCTAAATTTGGATAGAAATCACCCAGATAATTTAGACTGCCTAAAAATCTTTGCAATTGTTTTTTGTCAGTAATTTCATCAGGAAATTTAGAAGCAAATTCAATACTTCTTTGAATTGGAATTATGGTACCTTGATGCACATTATGACCAAGGAATCTTACTGTAGTTTGAAAAAGTTTGAGTTTAGGAGCTGAGACAACTAAACCATTTGTTTTCATAGCATCTTTAATAATTCTCAGATGTCTGAAATGTTGGTCAATTGAGTTGGAAAATACCAATATATCATCTATGTAGACAAGACAAAATTTGGAATATTTGGAAAATATATCATTCATGATATGTTGGAATTCAGAAGGGGCATTTTTGAGACCAAATGGCATTACATTCAATTCGTAATGACCAAAGGGAACTACAAAAGCAGTTTTGTAACGGTCTTCTTTGGCAATTTGAATTTGCCAGTAACCAGATTTGAGATCAAATTTAGAAAAGATTAGAGCAGATTGTAATCTGTCTAACAAATCTTTTTTGTTTGGAATTGGATAGCGTATCCATTGGAGAACATTATTCAAGGGTTTGTAATTGATTACAAGACGAGGAACTCCTCGTTCTTTCTCAGCATTTTTATTGACATAAAAAGCTGTGCAACTCCAAGGAGATTGGCTGGGCTGAATTAGCTTTTTCTCTAATAAACTTTGAATTTCTTCTTGGCATAATTTGAGATATTCCTGTTTCATTTGACTAGGTCTAGCCTTTGTAGGAATAAGATTTTCATCAAATTTTGGAATATATGGCAAAGAAACAATATGTCTTTTTCTTTCCCAAAAAGCGTTTGGAACTGTGTGACAAACTTCATTTTGAAATTGAGTTTCAACAACTCTGATTTTGGAAGATATTTGAAGATCTTTTAATTGTTCTTCAATTTTGAAAGAGTTAATTTCTGATTTGAGAAAATTCAATTGTTGAGTTTTGATTTGAGAAAAGTTTTTTAATTCATTTATTATCTTAACCACAGGGTCAGATACAAATGGATAAAGAACTTGAGTATTTTGGACAGTAGCCATAATGCCATTTTCATTGATAGTGATGGGCATTATCTGTTGGAGAAAAGGATTTCCTAGAATCACTTTGTGATTTAGATCTTTGACAAGAAGAAAAGTTGTTGGTAAACAACTTTGTTCATTGCAAATAGTTACATTGGATATTTTGAATTTGACAAAAAGTTTACTGCTACCTGCAGTAACCAAAGTTTGAGAAGTTTTTTCGAAATACTTGGTAGGAATGAATCCTTCTTGGATACAATTGACATCTGCTCCACTATCCACAAGAGCAGTGATATTGGAAATTTGGTATTCCTTTTGAATTAATAAAGAAATCTCAACATACCATTTCTGACTTAGAATATGGCTAATATGATTGAGAGTGTCGGATTGGAAAGGAATAGAATTATCAACTTCATCAGAATGTGAAATTGAATCTTCTAATTGGCTGATTTTGGCATCAGAAATTAATTGATTATTTCTGAGAATTTTGATTTCTTCTTTTAGATGATTGACTTCTTTTTGTAAATCTTGGAGAGTAACAGGAGTAATTTTTTGCCTCTGATCTATCCTAGAAAATACTTCCTGCATAGTATAATATCTTGGTTTGAGAATAGACTCAGGAACAGTCTGTTCATTTGAAACTGGTTGGGACTGATTGATCAATTGGGAAACACAAAAAGAAGTCAATCATCTAAAAGAAGAAATCAAAATTCTCAGAAATAATCAATTAATTTCTGATGCCAAAATCAGCCAATTAGAAGATTCAATTTCACATTCTGATGAAGTTGATAATTCTATTCCTTTCCAATCCGACACTCTCAATCATATTAGCCATATTCTAAGTCAGAAATGGTATGTTGAGATTTCTTTATTAATTCAAAAGGAATACCAAATTTCCAATATCACTGCTCTTGTGGATAGTGGAGCAGATGTCAATTGTATCCAAGAAAGATTCATTCCTACCAAGTATTTCGAAAAAACTTCTCAAACTTTGGTTACTGCAGGTAGCAGTAAACTTTTTGTCAAATTCAAATTATCCAATGTAACTATTTGCAATGAACAAAGTTGTTTACCAACAACTTTTCTTCTTGTCAAAGATCTAAATCACAAAGTGATTCTAGGAAATCCTTTTCTCCAACAGATAATGCCCATCACTATCAATGAAAATGGTATTATGGCTACTGTCCAAAATACTCAAGTTCTTTATCCATTTGTATCTGACCCTGTGGTTAAGATAATAAATGAATTAAAAAACTTTTCTCAAATCAAAACTCAACAATTGAATTTTCTCAAATCAGAAATTAACTCTTTCAAAATTGAAGAACAATTAAAAGATCTTCAAATATCTTCCAAAATCAGAGTTGTTGAAACTCAATTTCAAAATGAAGTTTGTCACACAGTTCCAAACGCTTTTTGGGAAAGAAAAAGACATATTGTTTCTTTGCCATATATTCCAAAATTTGATGAAAATCTTATTCCTACAAAGGCTAGACCTAGTCAAATGAAACAGGAATATCTCAAATTATGCCAAGAAGAAATTCAAAGTTTTTAGAGTTTGCCTTCTCATCTGAAAAACTCTCTCGGTTTGTATCCTCCTACTTGTAAGTGTTTAACTCTTGTTAATATAATTTCTTTTATCTCTTATCTCTACTTCTACTCCTTCTGTAGTTATTCTGTAGTTATTTCTTGTCCTGTAGTTATTTCTTGTCCTCTCTTCCGCAGCAATATGGTATCAGAGACATTAGGCTAGAACTTTGTTAGTTCATTTATGAACTAAGTAATCAGTTCGAAGAATAATCTTATCAATTTAATTTGATATGAATAATAACCAATAAGATGATTTATTTTTCTCAACACGATGAGTTGATTTACCAATATGATGAGTTGATATCTCCAATAAGTTTCTTTATCTATTCTTATGAAGGGCTGTGTGCAATATCAATACTAAATTTTCATGATACTTTAGACTTTATCTTCTGGATTCTCGTCGGGGTTGTTGCCGTTTAGCCGTGGTTTGGCGTTTAGGCTTTTGCACCAATTCCCGAGATATTTGAGGATTGATTCTAAAGTCTTATGAAAAGAAATTGGTTGTTTTGATATGGGTAATTCACAGCTTACATAAGGAGAAATAATGTAACAATAAGGAGTTATTGATAATTCAATAAGGTATTCCAATAAATCAATACGAGAAAAAGTAGTCATCAATAAGGTTGATTATTTCATTTCAAATTAAAGTTATAAGATTGGGCTTAGAAAAGATTTGCTTTTTGCATAAATGAATTAACTAATTTCTAAAAATGAATTTTTCTGATATTACCAATATATCTTCAAATACTACTAAGAATGAACAAATCGTAGAGATTTCTCAAAACTCTTTACTAAATCAATGGTCTATTCCAGTAATAGAAACCAAAGAAATTTACAAAGTTGGAACTTTTGAATTCCTGTTCAAAAATGCTATCAAAATCTCTGAACAAACTATTTGTTTAGATTCCAATGACAAAACTCTTAAACTTTTAAGTTTAAAAGATATCCAAAAATATTTCAAAAAGTTCAAATATATCCACATAGGATTAATTCAAATTGCTTTTAAACCTTTAACTCTTCCAGGTTTAAATGCCAGTATTCTAGCTAATCTACGAGATGCTAGAAATCAAAATTGGAAAAACTCTCTTATGGGAGTTATTCAAACAAGTTTATGTCATGGTCCAATATACTTTAATGTATATCCCAATCTTAATCTATCTTTGACAGATCCCAATCTGTTTGAGGCTATCACCTTGAACATTCAAACTCATGGTTATGATTTCCTTCCCGGATCAGAAACCATTGCGGTCATATTCCGTCTTAATTACAAATTAATGAATACTTTGTGTCCAAATGCCATCATTCGAGAAATTCAGGGCAAAACTATGGTAATAGAAAGTAATCTATTATCTACCAACATAGCTATTCCTCGTCTCATAGACTGGGAAGAAGTTACCTTTCCAACCACATGGAAAATTCCTCAAGCCATACTTCCAAGATCAAGTATTAATTCTCAAATTGATCAAATCATTCAAACCGAGGATGGCGAAATTCAAATCCAATTTACTCCTGAAATTTTCAAAAGAATTTCTTTATCTAGGAGTATGTCAAATAGATCTAGTTTCTCTTCTTTCAAACCAATCGAGAATTCTAGTTCCAGGCATTCAGTTTCTGGTTCTTCCCAATTACCTCAATCTCTCAACATTGAAGAGATTCAGGTTTCCAAAGAATAAATTCCTCATGGAGTTTACAAACATCCTACATTTGGTCAAGCGGACAACAAAAAGGATGATTCTCCAACTGCATCGGAAATGCAATTTAATCTCTAATGGATTTCTCTCCAGGATCTTTAATTAGGGATATTGTTAATGAAGAGTACCAAAAGCCTTCCAATGCTTTATTTCGAAAATGGATTCATCACCAGCATGCTGGGAATCCTTTCCAAATCATCAAAGAGCAATTTTACTCTTATCTTCAAAAAGAACAAACATTTATGTTCTTTCCAAAATGGTATTGGGAGTACTATATTCCAAATTACACTTCGTCTATTGATGTCTTAGATCAATATGACAGTTTTCTAATCAATTGGCATACTAAAACAGGAGATGTTAAGTCAGTCCATCCCCCTTTCGAACCTATTCAGTTAATAAGCCAAGATAAAAGTTCTACTATTGAAGCAATCCCTTTAGTAGATACTTCTTCCAAAGACAAAGAGGTCATTATCGAATCCACCATTCATAAACAACTGAATTATACAAATATAAATCTCAACACAGTTGGCAACCAACTTCAAAGAATTGAGAAACAATTGGATAAACTACAAAACGAACTTCCCAAATCCTAGGATTCTAAAGAAGCATCCACTTCCAAAGCTTTAGCACTTAGTCAACCTGATCTAAAGCCTCCTATATTCTTGTCAAATTTCAATTTCAAAAATCCAAATAAGGACAACGAGTTTATGGATGAATTAGTTAAAAGATTAAAATCTGTTAACTTATCTCCCATTACAAAATATGTTGAATTTAATTCAAATTCCAGTGAGTCTAGTACTGATTCTGCTCTTGAAGAAATTCACCAAATGCAAATTACATTTCCAAAATATGAAGATCCTTTGATTGACAACTCTTCATCTAATGTCCAAAATTTATCCCTAAATCGTATCAAATACAAAGACAATTTAGGTGGAGATACTTTCCGTCGTGTCTATTATCCAAGACCAACTCCTCCCGATATGCTTTGGGAAGAAAATTTCTTCAAAAGTCAAACTGCCTATTCAGCCAAAACTATTTATGAATGGAACATAGATGGTTTATCTGAATATCAAATTTACGAGGTCCTTCACAAAATGATGATGTATGCCAGTATTTGTCGTGCATCACATAACACTGACAAAGATATTGCCATTTTTATCATTAGTGGTTTCATTGGCAGTCTCAAAGGATGGTGGGATAACATTCTCACTCAAGTTCAAAGAGAAGAAATTCTCAATGCTGTTAAAATTGAACAGCCATCTACTTCCCAACCTCAGCAGGATAGTGTTTATACACTCATCCAATCCATCATCTACTATTTTGTTGGTTCGGTTGATCAGCGTCTTGAACGAGGAACCGAATTATTACAAAATCTCAAATGTGGAGCTTTAACCAATTTTCGTTGGTATAAAGATGTTTTCATTACCAAAGTCTTCCAAAGACCTGATGCAAATGCTCCTTATTGGAAATCCAAATTTATTGAGGGATTACCTCCTCAATTTGCCGAACGTGTCAAACAAGCTTTAAGTACTACCCAAAATGGTCACAATATTCCCTGGAATGATTTAACCTATGGCCATCTTGTTAGTATTTGTCTCCAAACAGGGATCAACTTATGTAATGACATGAAGTTGCAATATCAAATCAAGAAACAAAATATCACAGGCAAACAAGAGATAGGAGAATTCTGTCAACAATTTGCTTTTGATATGCCAATTCAATATCCTAAAAGAATCAAGGATAAAACCAAACATCA
>CM039502.1:11132207-11138702 GCA_022432975.1 Begonia masoniana
TGTACTAAGTTATTCAATGGAAGATGTTTTTTTTTTTTCTGTTTATCCTTCCTTAAATTTAGATGATTAATTTATGATTTAATGGAGCAAATTGAGCAACTAATATGGAAAATATGATTCTTTAATCATAAAATTTGGAATTAATAAGAGAAATTAAGTAATTAGCAATATAAACAAACAACTAATATGGTCATTTTTTTCCTTCATACCTTGATTGTAGCTTTCTCTCTATTTATTTATTTATTTATTTATTTATTTATTTATTTATTTATTTATTTATTTATTTATTTATTTATTTATTTATTTATTTATTTATTTATTTATTTATTTATTTATTTATTTATTTATTTATTTATTTATTTATTTATTTATTTATTTATTTATTTATTTATTTATTTATTTATTTATTTATTTATTTATTTATTTATTTATTTATTTATTTATTTATTTATTTATTTATTTATTTATTTATTTATTTATTTATTTATTTATTTATTTATTTATTTATTTATTTATTTATTTATTTATTTATTTATTTATTTATTTATTTATTTATTTATTTATTTATTTATTTATTTATTTATTTATTTATTTATTTATTTATTTATTTATTTATTTATTTATTTATTTATTTATTTATTTATTTATTTATTTATTTATTTATTTATTTATTTATTTATTTATTTATTTATTTATTTATTTATTTATTTATTTATTTATTTATTTATTTATTTATTTATTTATTTATTTATTTATTTATTTATTTATTTATTTATTTATTTATTTATTTATTTATTTATTTATTTATTTATTTATTTATTTATTTATTTATTTATTTATTTATTTATTTATTTATTTATTTATTTATTTATTTATTTATTTATTTATTTATTTATTTATTTATTTATTTATTTATTTATTTATTTATTTATTTATTTATTTATTTATTTATTTATTTATTTATTTATTTATTTATTTATTTATTTATTTATTTATTTATTTATTTATTTATTTATTTATTTATTTATTTATTTATTTATTTATTTATTTATTTATTTATTTATTTATTTATTTATTTATTTATTTATTTATTTATTTATTTATTTATTTATTTATTTATTTATTTATTTATTTATTTATTTATTTATTTATTTATTTATTTATTTATTTATTTATTTATTTATTTATTTATTTATTTATTTATTTATTTATTTATTTATTTATTTATTTATTTATTTATTTATTTATTTATTTATTTATTTATTTATTTATTTATTTATTTATTTATTTATTTATTTATTTATTTATTTATTTATTTATTTATTTATTTATTTATTTATTTATTTATTTATTTATTTATTTATTTATTTATTTATTTATTTATTTATTTATCGTTATAAAAAATTATTTTAATAATTATTATTACATACTTTTTTCGTAATTTGAAAACTCATTTTTGATAAAGTAAAGTAATTTATCTGTTTTTCTTCCGAACTGATTATTTAAACCGAGTAACACATAAATATCAAGGCTAAATGCTCATTCCTCTAAAAATAAAACCAACCCTAGAAATTTTTACTTGCCTCAAAGCTCTGCCCAAACTGCCAATTCGATGGCGCCACATTATAAACCTCGATCGTCCTCCCATCACTGGTACTCATTTGAAACGACAAGCTTTGCCCGATCAAATACTCACCGGACTGCCAATTCATCCCCCAGTTCCTCGTCATTTGAATCCAACCAGTCTTCTCTCCCTTGATCTTAACACTCGTAACATCGCCCGATCCACCCACGTTATACACCAAAACCAGATTCCAATTAGGATTTCCTTTTATCTCAAACTTTACACCTCCCGATTTGTGACAAGGAACTCGCCGGAACCGGACCGGAACGATTCCGGCTCTGTAGTGCGCAATCTTGAGGAACATAGGCTGCGAGAGATCGAAGTGTTTTTGCGGTGGATTGCACCTGCAAAAAAAAAAAAAAAAAAAAAAAAAAAAAAAAAAAAAAAAAAAAAAAAAAAAAAAAAAAAAAAAAAAAAAAAAAAAAAAAAAAAAAAAAAAAAAAAAAAAAAAAAAAAAAAAAAAAAAAAAAAAAAAAAAAAAAACAAAGGGCGCCGTCGTTGAACAGAGCTGTGCTCAGCGCCGCCGTCTCTAGCCCGTATCCTTGCTTGAACAGATCGCCATATCCACAAGCTCCCTCTGGAAACAAAAAAATGAACGTAAATTAACTTGTTTGTGATTCCTACGTTGTACTTGAAAGAAAGATGGTGATCACGTACGCATGGTTTCTCCTCCAGTCTCGTCGCCGTAGAAAGTTGCATGGGCGTTCGTCCATTCACCCTGACCAACAATGGCATTCTTTCTGGCCATTGCTTGAACTAGAAAGGCCATGACCAGAGCCAAACTCTTAACGACATTGAAGATGAACTTACCCATGATCGACTGTTGGTTTTAGCCGCGAGAGACGACATAGTTTTATAGGAAAATGAAGGAATCCAACGGTTATGGAAGGAGATATCCATTAGAGATGAAATGCTATAAACAAGTCAACGGATTGAAATTAACTATATTTCCTTCCAATTTGGGCAGTCAATATGTATGGAAAGTAGAACCAAATCTCTCTATTCTCTAGACATGGCTGCGCAAAATTATTATTATTTTATAATTAGTCAGCTTTACAATTACGTAACTATTAGCTTATATTGTTACAAAGGGTTTTGAAAAATTATAAATAATTAAATTATTTCTCAACCCACCCAGCTTTTTGAATTGTGTAAAAGTTGTCACTATATATATATATATATATATATATATATATATATATATATATATATATATATATATATATATATATATATATATATATATATATATATATATATATATATATATATATATATATATATATATATATATATATATATATATATATATATATATATATATATATATATATATATATATATATATATATATATATATATATATATATATATATATATATATATATATATATATATATATATATATATATATATATATATATATATATATATATATATATATATATATATATATATATATATATATATATATATATATATATATATATATATATATATATATATATATATATATATATATATATATATATATATATATATATATATATATATATATATATATATATATATATATATATATATATATATATATATATATATATATATATATATATATATATATATATATATATATATATATATATATATATATATATATATATATATATATATATATATATATATATATATATATATATATATATATATATATATATATATATATATATATATATATATATATATATATATATATATATATATATATATATATATATATATATATATATATATATATATATATATATATATATATATATATATATATATATATATATATATATATATATATATATATATATATATATATATATATATATATATATATATATATATATATATATATATATATATATATATATATATATATATATATATATATATATATATATATATATATATATATATATATATATATATATATATATATATATATATATATATATATATATATATATATATATATATATATATATATATATATATATATATATATATATATATATATATATATATATATATATATATATATATATATATATATATATATATATATATATATATATATATATATATATATATATATATATATATATATATATATATATATATATATATATATATATATATATATATATATATATATATATATATATATATATATATATATATATATATATATATATATATATATATATATATATATATATATATATATATATATATATATATATATATATATATATATATATATATATATATATATATATATATATATATATATATATATATATATATATATATATATATATATATATATATATATATATATATATATATATATATATATATATATATATATATATATATATATATATATATATATATATATATATATATATATATATATATATATATATATATATATATATATATATATATATATATATATATATATATATATATATATATATATATATATATATATATATATATATATATATATATATATATATATATATATATATATATATATATATATATATATATATATATATATATATATATATATATATATATATATATATATATATATATATATATATATATATATATATATATATATATATATATATATATATATATATATATATATATATATATATATATATATATATATATATATATATATATATATATATATATATATATATATATATATATATATATATATATATATATATATATATATATATATATATATATATATATATATATATATATATATATATATATATATATATATATATATATATATATATATATATGATTCGAACGAGCTCCATCATTATCTCTAGCACTGTTTGTCGATCAGGAGGAAACTATTCCTCTTGAATCGAATTATTTCTTTTGTTCTACTTGATCGATTAGGGTTTTGAAGTGCCTCTGTTTCGACTCTTTATTTATTTATTTGTCTACTATGTAATACTGATAGGACCACAAGTCATGGAAGAGGGAAGAAGTAAATTTAGGAGAGACGATACGGTGAGGAAGGAGGAGCCAAAGAGGAGTCATCGTGACCGTAATGGGGATCGAGATAGGGATAGAGAAAAAGTGACCGTCATAGAGATAGAGAGAAGAGAGACTGTCAACGCTCTGAGAGAGAAAAGAGTTTTGATTCTAATGAGCGGCAGTATGAGAATGATTGAGACAGAGATAAGGAAAGTAAAAAACGTAGAGAAAGTGACATAAAAAAAAACTCGCACTCGTGATGATGAAAGAGAAAATGGCCCCGTTTTCAAGAACAATTTTTATAACAAGGGGTTGTCTCCTTAAAACGGCCCCCCGTTTTAGGCATAAAATCAAAACTGGGGGCGAATGGAGGGTTGCCAGGGGTTGATTTATTAGATTTTGGATAGTTTAAAGTTTGATTCGTTAGAGTTGTTAGTTTAATGAGGTTTAAAAAAAATCACAATTTAGAGGTTAAATTGGATTTTACCCTATATAATATGTTTTTTAAATTGACTCGTCTATGAATTGATTGAATTGACCATCAATCATAAATAAATTTGTATAAATTGTTAGAATGACCGATTAATATTTTAATAAAAATGGAGAAAATTGAAGAACTAAAAAGTGAAGAGGCAAGAAGCCTCGAAAGTCGAAAGAACAAAACATAAACGTCGCAAAGCTTGAAAGTTTTAAAAAACAGAACGTGAACAAAACTATAAAAAAAATTGTGTTCGACATGAACAACTAACAACATTCTATTAGCTTAAAGATAATTAAGCTTAATTTTTTTGTTTTGATGATGAGTAAGTTAAATTGGTTAATTTATTCTAAGATTGTTTTGTTAATTATTTACGTATAAATGTTGTATATCTAACTTATTTAGAAATATCCTTGATGAGAGGTATTTGATTGTGCTAATGTATTTGATTGTCATAGAACTTGTTTAAGGAAATAAAAGGAGATTTGCATAGTAGCATGTACATGAAGCAACAATTTTTAACCCGAGAGCAACACGGGTCAGCAGAACCAGGTAAGAGTCAATTGTTGCAACAGTGATAAACATTACAGAAAGCTCAAGGTATCAACCAACCTCTTAAAGTATCGACCGATAGAACATTGCATAAAATTGATAGCTCAAAGTGTCGACTCCTCCAACAAAGTGTTGACTCCTCCAGCAAAGTGTCGATCACAAGAATATTGAAGCAATTTCAAAGAACTCAAAATGTCGACCCCTCCAACAAAGTATTGACCATATAAACATTGAAAAAATTTTAGAGAACTTAAAGTGTCAACTGATCCAACAAAATGTCGATCATTGTTCTCTACAACAATGTCGATGAGCATTTGAAAACGTTCGAAAAATCACACAATAGTCATGCTAGTGTTGACCAATTAGGTGAAAGTGTCGATTGGTTTCTTTTCCCGTTGTGTAGAAAATCTGGAAGAATGGTGCTTCTGAAAGGATCTCGTCTCGAATTCTTTAATGGAAGGAACCAACCAGCGTATTTTCTAAACTTAAGGATTCCTCTTCTGTTAAAGTTGAAATCGCATTATCAGTAGATTTATGCTTAATTTTTGTACTTGTTGCACTCATCATCAGTTTCTAGCTTCTTTTATTCTTTCTAGAATTGTAGGTCTTACGGCTATGGCAGAAAGCATGGCTGAAACACTGTGCACTGTTTCTAGATTTTAATCTCGGATGCTACTCTAAGGCTATGGCATGTTAAAATCATTTCTGAGCTGATGTTGTCACTCTACTCAATGGCATCAGCCACTATTTGCCTTGTCAGGGTGTACGT
>CM039502.1:11138802-11241302 GCA_022432975.1 Begonia masoniana
CTTCTCCACCAGTCCAACCTTCTCCACCAGTCCAACCTTCTCCACCAGTCCAACCTTCTCCACCAGTCCAACCTTCTCCACCAGTCCAACCTTCTCCACCAGTCCAACCTTCTCCACCAGTCCAACCTTCTCCACCAGTCCAACCTTCTCCACCAGTCCAACCTTCTCCACCAGTCCAACCTTCTCCACCAGTCCAACCTTCTCCACCAGTCCAACCTTCTCCACCAGTCCAACCTTCTCCACCAGTCCAACCTTCTCCACCAGTCCAACCTTCTCCACCAGTCCAACCTTCTCCACCAGTCCAACCTTCTCCACCAGTCCAACCTTCTCCACCAGTCCAACCTTCTCCACCAGTCCAACCTTCTCCACCAGTCCAACCTTCTCCACCAGTCCAACCTTCTCCACCAGTCCAACCTTCTCCACCAGTCCAACCTTCTCCACCAGTCCAACCTTCTCCACCAGTCCAACCTTCTCCACCAGTCCAACCTTCTCCACCAGTCCAACCTTCTCCACCAGTCCAACCTTCTCCACCAGTCCAACCTTCTCCACCAGTCCAACCTTCTCCACCAGTCCAACCTTCTCCACCAGTCCAACCTTCTCCACCAGTCCAACCTTCTCCACCAGTCCAACCTTCTCCACCAGTCCAACCTTCTCCACCAGTCCAACCTTCTCCACCAGTCCAACCTTCTCCACCAGTCCAACCTTCTCCACCAGTCCAACCTTCTCCACCAGTCCAACCTTCTCCACCAGTCCAACCTTCTCCACCAGTCCAACCTTCTCCACCAGTCCAACCTTCTCCACCAGTCCAACCTTCTCCACCAGTCCAACCTTCTCCACCAGTCCAACCTTCTCCACCAGTCCAACCTTCTCCACCAGTCCAACCTTCTCCACCAGTCCAACCTTCTCCACCAGTCCAACCTTCTCCACCAGTCCAACCTTCTCCACCAGTCCAACCTTCTCCACCAGTCCAACCTTCTCCACCAGTCCAACCTTCTCCACCAGTCCAACCTTCTCCACCAGTCCAACCTTCTCCACCAGTCCAACCTTCTCCACCAGTCCAACCTTCTCCACCAGTCCAACCTTCTCCACCAGTCCAACCTTCTCCACCAGTCCAACCTTCTCCACCAGTCCAACCTTCTCCACCAGTCCAACCTTCTCCACCAGTCCAACCTTCTCCACCAGTCCAACCTTCTCCACCAGTCCAACCTTCTCCACCAGTCCAACCTTCTCCACCAGTCCAACCTTCTCCACCAGTCCAACCTTCTCCACCAGTCCAACCTTCTCCACCAGTCCAACCTTCTCCACCAGTCCAACCTTCTCCACCAGTCCAACCTTCTCCACCAGTCCAACCTTCTCCACCAGTCCAACCTTCTCCACCAGTCCAACCTTCTCCACCAGTCCAACCTTCTCCACCAGTCCAACCTTCTCCACCAGTCCAACCTTCTCCACCAGTCCAACCTTCTCCACCAGTCCAACCTTCTCCACCAGTCCAACCTTCTCCACCAGTCCAACCTTCTCCACCAGTCCAACCTTCTCCACCAGTCCAACCTTCTCCACCAGTCCAACCTTCTCCACCAGTCCAACCTTCTCCACCAGTCCAACCTTCTCCACCAGTCCAACCTTCTCCACCAGTCCAACCTTCTCCACCAGTCCAACCTTCTCCACCAGTCCAACCTTCTCCACCAGTCCAACCTTCTCCACCAGTCCAACCTTCTCACCAGTCCAACCTTCTCCACCAGTCCAACTTTCTCCATCAGTCGAACCACCTCCTACCATACTCAGTCCCTCTCCTGTCCAACCTTCTCCACTTGCTCTAACAGCTTCACCAGTCCAAGTCTCCTCACCAATCCCATCAGTCACTCATGTCATTCCTCTAACTTATCAGCGAAGATTTTCCATCAGTGAGGCTCAGTTTAATGCTTTGCAGTCCAGCATAGCCAGCTTAGGTACTGCCATCATTTCTGTTAAGGAGCAAATGGATAAACAACTGAGCCAGATCAAATTGGACATGGGCATCGCCTTGGATACAGGTCTAGATCTGCTGTCTAAGAAAATGGACAGACATAAGGAAATTGCTGCCCTGAATCATCAATCGCTCAAGTCTCAATTTGAGGCTTTTCTACCGGGACCATCTAGCCCTCCTTCTTCCCGGAGGCTTGTTCAGAAGACCTCATACTTCCACTTTGCAGATCTGAGGTTCTTGAAGACTCTGTTCGTTTAACGCCTTTAGCTCTTCAGGAGGCCGAACTTCAATTTCCTACTCTAGTTGTTCCTCCTGTTCGTGAGTCTTCACCTGCGCCAGCTAGTCCAATGGAAGTCTCTTCTGCTGGACCCCCTGTCGAGCCATCATCCTCTGCTCCTCTTCTGGATCAACCTACTTGTGTGGACTTGGCAGTCTCTCCAGCCGCATCTCCACCTCCACCTCCATGTATGGACTTGGTAGTCTATCAAGTCCCACTTCCTCATGATCTTGAATCCCTTCAAGCCCTCGTGGATGACTACTTCTCTCCGCACCTTGAAGTGGACTCGTGGATCATTCATGCTTTTTGGAAGCAATTTTTAGATTTCTGTAAATAGGAGATATTTTTTTTTAAAACTACAATGTTTTTCTGTTATTCATCTATTTTTGGTACTCTAATGTTGAATACTCTGTTCTTTACTTATTGATATTCTTTTGTTGAATGCATCGCTTCTGCTGTCTCTCTCTCTGATTGTTTTTGATAATGTCAATGGGGGAGAATATATTTGATTGATGATGGATATGCATGTGGAATTAGTTACTGTTACTATGATTTGTGTATGCATATTTTGGAAATCTAAAATTCTGGATATCTGCATGTTTTTGAAACTCTGGTATGCTCCGTGTTTATTTCTGGAATATATGCATTTGCTATGGGGGAGCTAATTTATGGGGGAGCTAAGATTATGGGGGAATAATATTTAATCAAATTTATACTCATAGGTTGTCATCATCAAAAAGGGGGAGATTGTTGACTTAATTAGTGTTTAAGTCTAACTAAGTTTTTGATGATGTATTTAAATGTTAATTATGTAATTTGATTATGTTTATTAAATGAGAACAATAATTTATGCAAGGATTTTAATTTATTGGAAATGCCCTTGGAAAGGGTATTTTAGTTATCTAATGCATATGATTAAGTGTACAGGACTAAATAGTATAACCTTTCTGGAATCTGTTTAAAAATGTCTAAGTCCACCGGTCACTAAACGACAAAGGCGGATGAGTGAAATGAAGAACTCCACCGCTCGCTAAACGACAAAGGCGGATGAGAGAAATGAAGAAGTCCACCGGTCACTAAACGACAAAGGCGGATGAGTGAAATGAAGAAGTCCACCGGTCACTAAACGACAAAGGCGGATGAGTGAAATGAAGAACTCCACCGCTCGCTAAACGACAAAGGCGGATGAGAGAAAATGAAGAACTCCACCGCTCGCTAAACGACAAAGGCGGATGTCTTCGAAGAAGAACTTCACCGCTCGCTAGACAACAAAGGCGGATGAGATAAAAGCTTCATCATCCGATACCGGTTAGCAGGATATCGCTTTCTCATCCGATGCCGGTTCAACATTTTGAAGTTGCATCCACCGATGACGGTTCAAGATTAAAACAACATTGCCTTCCTCCAGATTTTAAATATAGCGCGAAAGCTACAGTGTACCTCGCCCAGAAGCTTAAAGTCCAGAACATTAATGGCGTCAGGTGACTTGCGCTTTCAGAAAGTAACGGCTACCTGCATTTGTACGAAAGCTGCTCCAACGGTAACATAGTTTCCATTATTGGATAAGGAGCATTGAAGTCAAGAGCCGTTTTGAAGACAGAGTATTTAAGCCAAGGTTAGAGCACGAAGGAACAACTTTTGCGAATTTTATTCTTGAGCCCTAACTTGGGATTAATCATACTCTGTATTGTTCAACTACATCTCTCGACTCCTAAACTTGAGAATTTGATTTGAGAGTTTGTAGTTTGTTGTACTCATTCATTCAAACCTGTAAAACCTGAAAGGCAGTGGATTGACGCCCGTCAAGTTCAATCCAGATCTGTAAAAAGCAGTTGATCGGAGCCCGAAATTCTGATCTGTTTATTCTCGAGATGAGAAGGTTAAGGATCTTCAAGGGGTGAACCTTGAAGCGTGGATGTAGGCTGGGTTGAGCCCAACCACGTAAAAACTCCTGGTGTTAATTTTTCTCTCACTCTCTACTTTATTTGTTTGTCTGCTGTTAGCCTTTAAGTTTTAAGAATACGGGAGAAATTATCTAGATTACTAAATTATGGTTAAAAGTCTAATTCACCTCCCCTCTTAGACAATCTCGATCCTACAGTATGTTGATAGTAATGCCCATTGACGAAGTATTTACGATTATTGATGATAGTTAGGTGAAATTTATGATTTTGATGAGTTTAGGCTTGAATTTGGATTGCTAAGGGTTGTTGAAGAACCATTAGAGGAATTAAGATTGTTGTGAGCGTGAAGTGCTCGATAGAATGCCCGAATGAGAAAATATAAGTTTTAGGAGAGATTGCCTTAGCTAAGTGTTCCTTAATTTTGGAGTTCAGTTCTTTAGAGACTATTCTAATGAAAAATTTTGGATTTTTCTTAGGTAACCCAAGCTTAAAGGACGGTGCTCGGCATAGCTTGGACGCTAGGTAAGTGGTGTTAGGTTTCCGGCTTCTAAAGCCCTACATTTGTCGATGTTAGGAATTAAATGTCTTAATGATGTTTTCATGATTTTGGGGTTCTACAGAGTCGGGTAGCCTAGGATACTTCCTATTAGTGGTCGGATAGGTTTGTTTATGAGCTAGGCTCGTTTATGTACGTTAAGAATTGGTTGATGATGGTTTGGAGTACCTTACCTCATGCATCATGTTTTCTCCTTTAAGATTTAATGAAATGTTCTTGCATGCAAGTTTTCAAGTAAACGAAGAGAGGTATGTAATGTCGAGTAAAGTTGGAAGATGAGTAGGCACAAGGTATGTAAATGGTAACTCAGGGCACGATAATGCACCCAAAGAAAATGGCAACTTAGGGCAAGTGTTTGGTCTACAGGGTAGACAGGGTGGTATTTGTGACTACTCATGCCTAAAAATATTTATATGTTATCTAAAGTGAATAAATGAAAAACGAACATGTTTTGAAAAACTATGCATTATGTATGCTCATGTTTTAGTGCACCTCCTTACTAAGCATTAGGCTTAATGTGTTTATCGTATGATGTAGGTGACGAGAACGAAGGTGAGGAACCCCCTCCTGATAATCAGGCGTAGTTGGTTGATGGGCGAAGCTCGTGGCGACGGAACGTGTTTTGGCTAGGCTAGAGAACCCGTGGGTGTGCTCCGAGTCATTTTGTAGTAATTAGATGTAAGTTAGATAAACATTGGGTATTTGAAGGATTTTAGGGTGTATGTAGAAGTTTAATATTTTGAAAATTGTATAGTGGATGTAGGCTTGGATTTGTGTTGTTTAGAATGATTTGATGAACGTTATTGTTTGGTGACGTTTTAAGGATTTCCGCTTTTATGTTTAACTTTGGTGTTATTAATTAGATTAGGTGATATTTGATGATTCTAGGTATTTTAAATCGTAAGGATTAGCTCGGTTTTTAGAGCGATCCACGCAGTGCGTCTTGGAGATTTTAGGTCGTGTTCGATTTATGTTTTGGTGGGTAGTAATTGTGAATTTGTAAATTGATGATCATGTGGTGTTGAGGCATTGTTTTATGATGGAAGATATGAAGTGTAGTTGCAGGAAAAGGGAGAAGGAAAAAGGTAAGAGACAACGCTCTGGAATTCAAATTCCAGAGCGGGTGCCGATCGATCGTCAAAGGGGGGCGATCGATCGGCTAGGGTATATGGTAATTCTTTGGATTTCCAGATAAGATACCGAATGATCGCCATTAGGGGCGATCGAATGGTAACTAAGGGCCGATCGATCGGCTGTCAAGCAGCCAATCGATCGCCCCTTGTTTTTCTTGCGGGCCGATCGATCGGTTGCCAACAGCCGATCAATCGCCTCCTTGTTTTCCTATGGGACGATCGATCGCCTTCTTGTTTTCCTACGGGACGATCGATCAGCTGTTGAGCCACCGATCGATCGCCCCCTCTTCCGTCGATGTTTTGACCAAATTGCCCATAGCTTTTACACTATGTTTTCCATTAACTCTTTATATGATTTTATTGAATGATTTTAAGGATTTGAAAAATTAGAAACAAAAAAAAATAAAAATAAAAATTCTCTTACGCGAACTTACGGGGTTTTATGTTTAATTTTACGTCACGGCAAGTCCGTGGCGGCCCTGACTGGGCTGGGGTCGTCACATACTCTGTTTTTCTGAAGGCTTCTATAAAGAGAATAAGACAATTTTGTGCAGCATATCAACGTTAACTGTTACGAAATGCTGTGAAATTCACCTGAGATTTCGAATCTTGATCTTTTATCTCTCTTCCAAGATTAATTTGAGATTTTATTTTTAGAGAGTGTGTGATATTATTTGTATCTAATTCAAACAATTACTTTAGTATATCGGTGAATGAGAGTCAAGTATAAAATTTTGGATTGACGTCTGGAAGTTCAATCCAACAAACTCGAGGTGTTGTGTTGAAAAATAATTTTCAAGGAAAAGCCTTGAAGCGAGGTTGTCCAAATCGCGTTAATAAATTTGTTTTAACTCTCTCACCCTTCTCTCTTTATTTTGTGCTTGAGATAGCTCTGAATTTAGAGTCACCTATCACCTAATTAATTGAGAAGTATAATTATTTTATGTGTGCAAACTAATATTGTTTTTAATCATGAAAAAATTTGATAACCTATCTCTCTCTCTCGTTAGGTTACTTCGATCCTACACATGCTTCATGAAGAACAACCTAAAGACGAAGATGATTTCGTCCTGTAGAGGCTGCTTTGTTTGAGAAATGAGACATCCTGAGAATCTGTTAGATAGAAAGATGAATGGACTAGGTAGCGGCTTGGGGTAGAGTTGGGTCTGTCACTGGGCCGAGTACAAATGCTATGGCCTGGGTAGATTGGGAAATGGGTTAGGTTTACATGTTTTTTAATTAGTCACCCATGTTTTGTTTTCTAATAGTTTGCATGGTTTTTAAAACTGAAAATCGACGACCATTAAGGAGAATGAAATATGCTTATGAATTGGAGATTATAACATTTTATTAGTGTTTTATGCCTAATTATTAGGTTGACCATCACAAAAATAAATAATAACGTCCTCGCATCTACATGTATTGGATTATCGGGCCTAACCCATATTATTTACTATAGTTTAAAATTTCAAATTAATAACGCTTATTAAACTATTTTAACGAGCCTTATATATAATGATAACTATAATGTATAGTTCATTAGTTATCTCTCTTCAAATTTAACATTAATTAAGATATTAAAAAATAGGGTAATTAACGATTTGAACCCTGTATTATGCACTTTATTTCAGTTAGCCACATATACTAAAAAAACTGGCAAATCAAACCTTGTACTTTAATTCTGTTATCAGTTTTGACATTCCATCAACAATTTCGTTAAACTCTCATTTAAAAAATTACCAAACGATATTGGATTCACTTGAAATTTTTAACACATGTTCACTACTTAATGAGAAGATAATATGAAAATTTTCGTGAGTTTTTAACATATGTACAATTTATTGTAATTTTATTTTAGTAATTTATAAAAATATTATAATAAATCATACAAGTTTTAGAAAATCATTAAATCTACCCATGATATAGTGAACATGTAGAAAAATTTTCAAATAAATCCAATATATTTTGATATTTATTTAAAAATTAATTTATAAAGTAAATAATAAACTGATATTAATTTTAAAAAAATATCAAAAGATATTTAGATTTATTTGATTTTTTTCACATATTCACCAAATCATTAGATTTAATGATTTTCTAAAACTTGTATGATTTATTATAATATTTTCATAAATTACTAAAATAAAATTACAATAAATTGTACATATGTTAAAAAATCACGAAAATTTTCAGAGTATCTTCTCATTAAGTAATGAACATATGGTAAAAATTTCAAGTGAATTCAATATCGTTTGGTAATTTTTTAAATGAGTGTTTAGCGAAATTATTGATAGAAGGTTAAAACTGATAACAGAATCAAAGTACGGGGTTTTGTTTGCTGTTTTTTTAGTACAGAATGCTAACTGAAATAAAATGCTATAGTATAGGATTTCAATCGATAATTACCCTAAAAATAATTACTAAATCTTACATTAATAAATAAAGAATTTTAAGTTATTCAAAATATTCGATCTGAATAACTAGCCCGGTATGAATAAATAATTAAATAATAAAATATTTGAATATTATTCGTTCCAACAACCGTTTGATCTAATTCGATTTCTATAAATACTAGCATATAATGCTCATTTCCCCTACCATATTTTCGTTACCTTTTTCTCTGTCGGGCTTCTGCTCATGCTCTCTCTCTCTCTCTTTCTCTCTCTCTCCTTGGATCGTTTCTCTGTCACGATTCTTCTTGAATTTCTTTTTGCAGGTCTTGTTACATGCCCTGGAGTTTTTCGAATACTTTTCTGTGGCTCACTGGAATTCTTTTACTGGTTTT
This sequence comes from Begonia masoniana, assembly GCA_022432975.1. Lineage (NCBI taxonomy): Eukaryota > Viridiplantae > Streptophyta > Magnoliopsida > Cucurbitales > Begoniaceae > Begonia > Begonia masoniana. Next base: position 11,147,421 of record CM039502.1, read on the forward strand.
GTTTCTTGCCTTTGACCGCTGTTTAAATTTATCTCGTGATTTTATGCTTTCAAAAGACAAAATTTTATGGGAGATTTTCAAGATTATTGATTTCTTGTCCTCGCTAAATATTTAGATTTTGATCTGGAAAGTGACCTTCATCGAAGAATGTTTCCGTCGTACAGAAAGGACTCCTTATTTATTTCAAGTTGTAGGTTGCAGTTTGAATATTTTTGCTGCTGATTTTATGTTGGTGATTTCCTTTTAGACATGATTTCTTTGAGCGCTCTAATATTTCTTGACAAAATTTTATCATGGATGTTACATATCATTAAGGGCGCCTGAAGTTGTTGTGGAATCACCAGTATTCATATGGAAAAGACTCGGATATAGAAATGAAAGAGTTCTTACAGAGTGAAAATGGAAAGAAAATAGTAAAAGAAACGATAACAATAAAATGAACAAACTATTCCACGCCTTCACTCATCTCTGCTGCTCGTTATAAAGGAATCATTCCTAACCGTTTGCCATGTCATCGACTGCTTTAGCTGGATTGGGCTGATGTCTGAATCTTTTACTGTGCTTTCTCTTCGCAGCCCAGCTGTGTAGTTCCCCCTGTTGGCCTTTCTCGTAACAGTCCACCCCCTCAGCTTGACCTTGTCCCCAAGGTCGGAAAGTAGGAAACTGGGCAGAGATCGTGTCGAGTCCACCCAAGAGGCCTCGGAAACCGGTTGATTCTGCCACTGAATCAGCCACTGAGTGGCTGGAAAATTGCCACGTTTGACGACTCGGGTTTGCAGGAGTCGGAGAGGAGCATCAGTAGGATCGTCGGCGTAGAAGTCGGGGGGTAACTCAGGAGAAGAACGAGCCTGACAGCCAATGGTCTTCTTTAAAAGGGAAACATGAAAAACAGGGTGAAGACGAGAGCCTTCCGGCAATGCAAGCGTGTAAGCAACCTGACCCACACGAGACAAAATTTCGAAAGGGCCGAAGTACTTCGGGGCGAGCTTATGGGATGGACGGGAAGCCGCCGACAGTTGCCTATAAGGTTGCAATTTGAGGTAAACCCAATCCCCTTGCTGAAAACAACGCTCAGAACGATGACGGTCAGCATACAGTTTCATCCTGTTCTGGGCTTGGGCGATGTTTTCTTTCAACATTTTATCCATAGTATGCCGATCTTGGAGAAAACCATCTGCTGCTGGAGACTGAGACGGCACATAAGGACCCAACAGTAGTCTGGGAGGGGGATGACCATAAAGAGCCTCAAATGGCGTCATACGAATAGCTGTTTGGAAAGTGGTGTTATACCACCATTCGGCCAGGGGAAGCCATTGCCGCCAAGCCGAAGGCTTCCGAAATGTCATGCAACGAAGATACATTTCTAGACATTGATTTAGACGCTCAGTTTGGCCGTCGGACTCCGGGTGATACGCAGTGGACAAATCTAATTTAGTGCCCATAGAGGAAAAAACCGATCGCCAAAAGGAAGAAATAAAAATCGGATCTCTGTCAGAAACGATCGACTGAGGCATGCCATGCAACTTGAAGATATTATCCAGAAATAAGGTGGCGACCTGCACCCCCGTGAATGGGTGGCGAAGAGCCAGAAAATGAGCGTATTTCGTAAAACGATCGACCACCACTAAAATACAATTGGAGTGAAGGGAGCTGGGCAGGCCTTCGACGAAATCCATGGCGATATGAGTCCACGGATGCTGAGGAATCGGGAGTGGCTGGAGGAGTCCAGGATAGGGCACGTGTTCATGTTTGCACCATTGACAAGTATCACACCCGCGGATATATTCCCGCACAGCTGTAGTAAGCCCTGGCCACCAGAAAAAAGCCTTGGCTCGGTGTAAAGTGGCCTGAACGCCAGAATGCCTTCCCTCAGCCGAATCATGTAAGGTTTGGAGGACTTTGGTACGGATAGAGTTCCCTTGTCCAAGAACCAACCTGCCTTTAAAATGAATGATGCCTTGAGAAAAAGAGAAGTGGGGTACCTGGGAGCTGTCGATTGATAACTGAGTGACTAAATTTGCTGCCCACTCGTCGCCTTCATAACTAGCAAGAACCTCCTGTATCCATTGGGGGGTAGCCGTGGATAGAGCATGGCAGTGGGAATCCTCTGGTAATGACAGGGCTGGAGCACGAGATAGAGCGTCAGCCACGACGTTATACTTGCCCTGTCGATATTCAATTTGGTAATCCAAACCTAACAATTTAGACAGCCACTTCTGTTGAAGCGGGGTAGTGATGCGCTGCTCCAGGAGATATTTGAGGGATTGGTGATCTGTTTGAATCACAAAACTGTTGCCTTCCAAATAATGACGCCACAATTGGACAGCAGAAACTAGAGCAAGCAGCTCTTTCTCGTAAATGGAGAGACCCAAGTTGCGCGAGTTAAATGGTTTACTCATATAAGCAATGACCTGGCGATTTTGCATCAAGACAGCCCCCATTCCTCCTTGACAAGCATCGGTTTGAATGGTGAATGGCACCAAAAAATCCGGTAAAGTCAACACAGGCGGCTCACTCATGGCAGTTTTGAGGGCCTGGAAGGCGGCCTCCGATGCCTTGTTCCAGATGAAGGCATTTGTTTTTAACAACGCTGTGAGTGGTTTGGCCAGAATCCCGTACCCACGAATAAACTTCCGATAGTAGCCTGTCAAGCCTAGAAATCCTCGGAGCTGTTTGATATTGGCAGGGGAGGGCCACTTCACCATTGCAGCAATTTTGGCGGGATCGGCCTTGACCCCGGCACCGGAAACAATATGACCTAAATAACCCACCTCTTGCTGGCCGAAAGCGCATTTAGACTCCTTGGCTACTAACCGATGCTGTCGCAGCAGAATCAAAACTTTCTTCAAGTGGTCACAATGAGCCTCCAGAGAAGGGCTGTAGATAAGGATATCATCGAAGAAAACCAGGACAAATTTCCTAAGGTAAGGCTGGAAGATAGTGTTCATCAGCGCCTGGAATGTGGCTGGCGCGTTCGTGAGCCCAAATGGCATCACCTTGAACTCATAGAGTCCCTGGTGAGTTTTAAAAGCTGTCTTGTGGCAGTCTTCCTCCTTAACCCGGATCTGGTGATATCCTGCTCGCAAGTCGATTTTTGAGTATATGGAAGAACCGTGAAGCTCATCCAGGAGCTCGTCGATTATGGGCATCGGAAATTTGTCCTTGATGGTCAAAGCATTTAACTGCCGATAGTCGACACAAAATCGCCATTGTCCGTCCTTTTTCTTGACTAGCAGGACCGGCGAGGCGAATGGGCTGTGGCTGGGTACGATTATCCCGTCCCGCAGCATCTCTTGAACCAGCTTCTCAATCTCAGCCTTCTGCGAAAATGGGCATCTGTATGGTGCAATTCGAAATGGCTTCGCGTCGGCGTGTAAAGGGATTTGATGGTCTAAATCTCTCGCTGGTGGCAGACCCGAAGATTGTAAAAAAACATCCTTGAAGTCCTGGAGAATTGCTAATATGCACTCGGGCCAGATTTGCTCAGGATTTTCCCATACCAGACTGAGCTGTGCGATAAACCCAGACGCTTGCCTTGTCCAACAGGTCTTGAGGGAACGCGGGTCGGGCACCTCTTTGGCCTCCTTTGGGTGGGAATATGGAATAATTAATGGGCTACCTTCGTATTGGATCTGTAAGTGATTATTGGGTGGGTCAAATGTAACTGGGCTGTGAGCAGCAATCCAGTCGATACCCAAGATTATATCACTCCCACCAAACTTCAACGTTCTCAGTTGGTGGGTGAATGGGAGGCCCAACATCTTCCATGTTACCGGGTCCAATAAGGTATTACTCACCAACTTTTCCCCGTTCGCCACCATGACTTGGTTAGATTTTCCGATTACCAGGGGTAATCGGAAGTGAGCTGCTAGCCCCTCCTCCAGGAAACTGTCAGTGCTACCGCTGTCGATGAGGATGGAGATTGTTTGATGTCCCAATAAACCTGATATTCTGACAGTGGAGTTATTGGTTTGTCCAGCGAGGCATGTAAAGAAACTTCCAGAGGAGCAGGTTCCTGGTCAATGCCCAACTCTTCCTCGTTGATAGACTCCGTTTTGTCATCTTCAGCTGACTCTCCGATGAGTACATTAAGCAGTCGATTTTTACAGACGTGCCCCGCAAAGTATTTTTCGTCTCCTTTAAAACAGAGTCCCATTTTCCTTTTGAGTTGTAGATCTGCCTGTGGTATTCTCTGTATTTTGTATGGCACTTTGGTATTCTCGATTTCGTTGTGCGGAGCAATCGTTTGAGTCGCCTTGGGTGTTTCTATCCATTTGGGTTGAGGAGGTGGTCGGGATGGCCTCCACCCTTTGCTCAGAACGCCGATGGCGGTTTCCTGAAGTATTGCTACCTCTATCGCTTGTTCTAATGTTGTCGATCGGGCGATTTTGACCATTGCTCAGACCTCCTCTTTCAGGCCACTGGTAAATCCAGCAATCCAGAATAACTCCGGCATCTCTGGCAGTAGAGGCTGGGTCTGTGCTTTAAGCTCCTCGAATTTCTCGAGGTATTCTGAGACGGTGCCAGTTTGGGTTAGTTTGCTGTAAGTTTCTATTATATCTTCCCCCTGGGTAATCGCGAACCGTTGGCACAGTGCCTCTGTGAACTGCCGCCAGGTAACTCCGGGTCTGGTCGCCGTCCACCCTCTATGCCACACGTCTGCTTTGTCACGCATAAATAACTCTGCCATTCCCAATTTTTGATTGTCAGGAACGTGATGCAAATCAAAATATCGATCCGCCTTCCGAATCCATTCCTGAGGATTGTCCCCCACGAAGTAGGGCAGCTCCAACTTCGGAAACCTCATAAACTGCTGGTCGAGGCGTGGGTAAACAACAAGGGTTGGTGGGAATGGAGGCAATCTGGCTGGTGGATTTGGCCACGGGTTCCAGGGGCTCGGTTGTTGATTAGGTGGTATAAACTCGTTTGAGAAAAAAGGCATATAGGGTTCGTTCGGCACAGGTGAGCTTGTAGATGGTTCCGAGGAGTCTCCCTTCACTGGTTGTTTCAGCTTAGCGTCAACTGCTGCTGGTTGTTTCTGCCCCATCTCCGGTGAGTTCTGACCTAGTTTAGTTAATGCGGACATCATGGCGTCAAGTTTCTTGGTTAAATCGGACGTCGAAGCGTCCTGTTGCGCTTGCAACTCCTTAATGCTCTGCTCATACGTAGCCATTTGAGAGGTGATCTCCAGGACCGCCTTCTGTAACTCTTGGTGGCCCCTTGAAAGTTTTTTTATTGCTTCCTCATTAGTTTTTGCTCTGGTTTCCGCCATCGTTGATCGTAGCTGCTCTGATACCACTGTTGTGGAATCACCAGTATTCGTATGGAAAAGACTCGGATATAGAAATGAAAGAGTTCTTACAGAGTGAAAATGGAAAGAAAATAGTAAAAGAAACGATAACAATAAAATGAACAAACTATTCCACGCCTTCACTCATCTCTGCTGCTCGTTATAAAGGAATCATTCCTAACCGTTTGCCATGTCATCGACTGCTTTAGCTGGATTGGGCTGATGTCTGAATCTTTTACCGCGCTTTCTCTGCGCAGCCCAGCTGTGTAGTTCCCCCTGTTGGCCTTTCTCGTAACAGAAGTTCTTTGATGGATTATTGAGATTGTTATTGAATTCTATGGCATGATCGATAGTTAGTTTGATGGTATCAAGATTAAAGCCTGATGATATCAAGATTATGTTAGAATTTTGGGACACTTATATAATTAAGTGAATGTATATTGTAACAACCCGAGAGAGGGTCTAATAGAAACGCCAGGTTAAACGATCAACCCCGGAGAGGTCCACCGTCTAACCTAAGGCTAAATGCGGAAGTTTAGCACTGATCTAGGACCTCCTTGAAGCAACAAATAAAAGAGAGTACAAACAATTGTATAAATACAAGATAAATGAGAATAATTACATGCCAAAATAAAGTACAATTTCGAATGTCTTACATACACAAATCTGTAGGAAATAAAAAGTGTGACCCTAGGGGAAATTCAATCGACAGAGCTCACTTCCTAGCCTTCCTTCCTTTACCTGTAGAGGGGGAGTCATTGGGGTGAGTGACAAACTCAGTATGGGATGTTATACCTACCACTCAAAGATGCATGCCTTATCAAATCAATGCACGTTTTAAAAATCAAAACCAGTTTCAATGTTATTCATTTCTCTTCTTATCATTCAGTTAAAACGGTTGATGGGGCTAAGAATAAAATACGTATACATACTGAACATAGGCCCACATCAACAGTACTAGTATAAAAATATATATCCAGGTGTACAGTGAAAATGAAGGTCACTCACGGATTCTCCAAACCACACCAACACAGAAAGGCCGCGATAACACAAGGCAGGGCCTCATAGGGAGAAGAGAAAAGGTCAACCACCAGGAGGGACGAACCACTCAGCTCTGGGCCACCGGGACACACGCGCTAGGGCACACCAGGAGGGACGAACCACTCAACCCTCGGCCCAAGGGGACCACACAGTGGACTTATCATACCGGGGTAGCAACGAACAGACACTGGCCAGGTCGGGTAACTAGGCGAGCATACCTCCGAGCCCATTCCGCCTATTCTCAGGGGGCGTACCCTACATTCCGCCTATTCTCAGGGGGCGTACCCTATATTCCGCCTATTCTCATGGGGCGTACCTTATCCAAACAAGTGTGGGGAGTACCACAACAACTGGGCAAAATCCCCTGATACTCCTAGCATAAGGGCCCAGCTAAGAGTGCCAGACGGTTACCTCCAGTATCAAACTCCAAATGGCACAACAGAAAACCGATGCATGAACAATATCAAATGCATGTATAAAGCTATCTGCATGCCAAATATAATAAATCTCAGGGAAATCTCAAATACAACCCGTCGGCTAAGGCAAGTAAAACATGGCATATAAACTCCACTAGGCAGTATAGATCAGTCAAAAAAATATACGTGCCACAATATGCAAAATAACCATGTCAGTAAAATGCCGACATCAATACTAGTGGTATCCCACCAAAAATAATATACGTGCATGTGCATGTTAGATATAACGTAGTAAGCATAATAACTCATACCCCGGCGGCGAGTCCTCCTATCCTCAGTGAACCGTGGCTCCTCAGGAATTGCTTCCAAATCAGCAAAATCCTCTGAATCTGAGAAACAACACAAGGAAGGAACCCCGTTAAGGTCCAATTCGGTCTAGAAACGATATAAACTACGAACCGGAGGCGAAAACGAGCCCAAATGGCTTGGGTTGACTTTTTTGGTCAAAAAATCAAAGTCAACTATCAAAGTCAACGGTCAACGATCAAAATCAACGGTCAAAGTCAATAGTTGACTTTGACTGACCGAATCGGTTCGGGTTAAGTTGAACCCAAACTGGTCAGGTCTGGTTCGGGTCCAACCAAGCCGGTTCGAGTTGGGCCGGGTCGGGTCAGATCGGTTTGACCCGAACCAACCCGTTCCTCCTGGGCTCGGGCTAGACTCGGCCCAAACCCAAATCGGGTCGGACCAGGCGGTTTCGACCCATAATGGGCTGGGTTGACCCGACCTGATGGGCTGGGTCAAACTCAGCCCAATGGACCCAAGTCGAATCCGGCCCAGAAGGCCAAAGGGCCTGGGCCTAACCTGGCCTGAATCCGGGTCGGGCTTGGCCAACCCAATCGGGCCCGAGTCGGCCCTGGGCCAGAGTCAACTCGGCCTTGGGCCTGAGTCAACTCGGGCCAAAGCCTGAGTTGACTCAGCCCATGGTCGAGTTGACTCGACTGTCGATCGCCGATCGCCGAACGCCGGCGAAGCTCCGGCGACCAACCGACGATCAACCCGAGGCGAAAAATTGAATTTCTAACCTATTTTTCGCCGAAAATAGTTTCCAACGCGTTTCTAACCACTTTTCGAGTCGATCCCTGCCAAAAACACCGAGAAACCGACCCCAAAAACTCAGATCTAACAAAACCTAAAACCCGAAACTTCTCGGGCAAAATCGAGAGAAAGAGGGGTTACCTTCGAAAACGCCCTTCACAAACGTTGATCTACTCATCGAGACTAACGTTTTGACACCAAAATCGCACCGAACGGAAGTGGATCGGAAGTCGGCGATTTCTTCTCTCTCGCGGCCTCTCTCCTTTCTCTCTCTCTTTTCTCTGGTTTTTTTCTGTCGGAGAGAGAAACAATAAGGTTTTTGTAACACCCGGCATTTTTTTGCCATGTAATTATTCCTTAAACTGTTGAAATGGAATTTATTGGCCATTAATAAAATGCGTATTTTATTTGAAGTTTTATAATACCTTACAGAAGAGGAGATTTTTGGAGAAAACGGATCGAAGAATTTAAGTCACAACTTAATTGGAAAACCAAATTATGTTCAACCAAAACAAAACTATTTGGTTAGAAATCAAATGGAAGGGTAATTGGAGAGAAATTAAGGTTGGTGGGAGAAAGCCAATGGTTGGTTGCCATGTGTTCAACTTGTTGAACAAGACATACTCTTTCCTCCTACGTGAAACCTTCATTTCATCTCTCTGTTTCTTCTCTTCCTTCCTGTTTTATCTCTTCCAGACGACAGAGACAAATTTCCAAACTTTGTTCTCCTGTTTTCTCCCATTTTCTCGGTTACAGGTAACTATTTTTCGTTAGTTAACGAGTTTAGGTTAGTTACTTTTAGTTTTACGAATGTTTTGGGTTGACAGCCCGATTATTCACGATATAGGTTTTGAACCACCGTGGACGTGTGAACAAAGCTTTCAGCTCTACAACCACATGTAAGTTCATGCAATTTTGTTGGCCCTTAAGGCCCTACAACTTGGAGGTACTAGGTTTGGTTCGGGTAGTTAGGATTTTAGGTTATGTTTTAAGTTAAACCTGTCTCCTTTATATTCTGTTCTCCCTGTTGCATTTATTCTGTTATTTATGAATGTCAAGTTGAGCATCACACTTATTCATGCATACACGTTTTCTGGAAAGTCATGTAAATATTTTTGAGCACTAGATTTTGAAGTAATGAAAGTTAAAACCTGTAATGTAATGTATGGTTAAGTGTGGACGAAGGCTGACATCCTGTTATGTACTCTCGTTATGTCCTGTTGTGGCATGTACTCCTATTACGTCAGCTCCTCTTCTCACTTATACCTTCCTGTCCAGTGAAACGTAAGGTAATGTAATGTAATGTTCATGTATTTGAAAATGTTCATGCATAGCATATGCACACTGCATTCCATGTTCTTACTGAGCTTTAGGCTCATAGATGAACTCCCTATTGTAGGTACGGATACTCCAGATGAGGACCTTGTGCCTCAAAATGACGAGCTTATGTAGTTGGAGGATCGAGCTCACGGGGTTTGGCTGCTGCAGTCAGACAAGAGTTAATCCTGTGAGAATGTGTTTTCTGAAGTTATGTCCAATATTGTACCATCTTTTGAAGTTTTAAAACATTTGAAATGTAGGTCCAGTTCTGTACTACTTTGTGGTTTGTAAAACGATGTATGGAACCGGTATTGATGTTTAAAACCTCTGCATTTGACAGTTGAATTATGTTTGAAGTATTCTGGAATTTGTTTGGAATATTTTCTGTTAGTCTGTGCATGGATAGTTTATGGTTTTAGAGCTATCCATGTAGTGTGATCTTTCTTAAGTTTTTGTCATGTTTTCTGTCGTGTTCGAAAAATATGGTTTTTGAATTGGTTTGAGAATCCGAGTCTTTCATGTTTTTTCTGTTTTTCTGCTCTCTGTTGGTAAGTCTTCCTGTTAAAAGCTGTCAAACTTTGTCTTTAAAACTATGTCTTCCGATTACATCCACCGGTGAACTCAATTCTGTTTGTGGTTCACATCCACCGGTTATCACTGTTCATCTTTTATCGTATCTGCATCTACCGCCAAACAGTAATTCTGTTTAGGTTTTGCTCCTGCCGATTCCGTTTATTGCATTCATCTTCCGATGACGTCATCTCCTCTTCCGATGACGTCACCATAGCTTTTCTTCTACCCATTGCAACTGCTACCTGCATCTTCCGGTGACGTCATCCATCTTCCGACTGACGTCATCACCTTCTGCCGATTACGCTTACTATCTGTATCTGCCGATGACGTCATCACATCTTCCGATGATGTCATCACACATCTGCTGATTTCATCTGCTGCCTTCATCTTCCGATGACGTCATCTCCTCTTCTGATGACGTCACCCGTAGTTTACATTCTCTGAATTCCGTCTGCCTCCCCTCCTTCTATTTACATCTTCCGATGACGTCATCCACATCATCCGGCCACGTCATCTGCCTAAATCTTCCGGTATCATTTTTGCTTGCATCCACCGATTCCACTCGATGCCTGCTTCTTCCGTCAACGCCTTCTGCCAGTTTATTTACTTTTGTTTTCATCACTTCTTGCTTTTCTTCTATCATCCATTTTGCATTCCGATACTGTTAACTGTTTTCCCGTTTGATTTCGAATCCAGAGAACTTTCTCTCTCTCTGTAAACGTTTTAAAAGTTTAATGTACAAAAAAAAAAATAGTCCCCCTTTTCTGTTATCTGTCCCGGAGTGATGGCTTTGATCCCGGACCCCGATCGGGTTCAGTTTTGGGTCGTCACAGTTTTTAATAAAACCTTATTGTTTTAAATTTTTATTTATTATTTTATTTTATATTAAATCCATTTCATTTATTATTTTACCTACTTCTTTTTATTTTGATTTTAATTAATTCTTTTATTAAATTTCTACAATTAATTACCTTTAATTTAATGTCCGGTTTCACGATCCAAATTCCTACCGTAAATTAACGAAATTGATCACAATTATTTACACTAAAATTCGTGAAAAATTTATTCAAATTTTTATTACTAAAATTTGACGGGTTTTACATATATAGTCATCAAATATATTAAGTCAATATTATGTGATCTATTTTGAAATAAAGAATTTGACTTGAGGACATAATTGTCATGAATATTATTGTGGATACCATATGTAGAATTTCTAATTTGATGAGGGGCCAAATTAGAAATATGCGAAAGGTTGTAACTGTTTAAGATTGCAACGGTTACAAAACAGTTATTGGGTTATGGTCCCCATTTGTAGAAAGGAGAATCTCTATTCTGTATCCCCATCAACAGAGAGAATAAGGAACTTAAGGAAATTCTACATTTGGAAGATCAAAGCCAAAATATCATGGCCAAAGATTCAGGTACGCTTCCGCACTCAATTTTGAAAGCAATATATAAAAAAAAACTTTAAATTGCTATTCAATACTTTAATCCCATTATAACGTTGTTAATTCAACCATTTTCTTTAATAAACAAAAGACTATTATTTAATTTTTTTTTACTAACCTTTCTCCATTGCTTAACTTTGATTTCTCTTCAGTGTTGCGGAATACTTTTCGTCTCCTTAATCCTTTCTCTTTAATGTCTCTTCGATGATTCAGAGATTGAGTGAGATAGATTGATTAGTGATAGATTGAGAGAGTAGTCTTTGATTCTCTAGTTAGGATGAAGAAGAAGACAACCATTCAAAAGGCAATCCTCCATACTTACCCTTTCACTTATGTCTCTTCATTCATACCCGTTCAATCATACCTCTTCAACTATAATGTATGTTACTTTAATAAGGTTAAGGAGAGGGAATTAAAACCCAATTGACATTATTTCTTTTATACTCAACAATCATCACATTGAGCACTTTAATATAAAGTCAACATAACTTTAATTTACATGAGCCATAAATAAGATTATTAAAATAATCTAACAATCTCCCACTTGGCTCATGTTACGAGATCTCAGCTTCTTTCATTTAATCCACCGGATTACATTCATTACAACTTGTAATTCACTAATAAATAGTGTACCATAATGTGAATTAACCAAGTCACTTTCCATAATGAATTGAGAAATTGAATCATGGCAGGCACAAGTCATTTTGCAACATGATTCTTTCCATGTATCACATATTTCTCAATCATTATAACTTTAATTGAGGAAACACTATAACCTTTCACTTTATATTTCATAAAGTATCACATGTTATTTGAAAACAACAATAACTGTATACACCATAATACAAATAACATCAAACATACAAAAACATGTCCATAATGAATTCAAAAGTGTTCACATAATGCAAGTTACACTATCATAATCACATTAGTAAGGACTTGTCACCTAAACCCATCCTTTCAACATGTTCTTTAAAGGTCTTGGGTGGCAATCCTTTAGTTAATGGATCCGCTATCATTAAACTTGTACTTATGTGTTCAATGCACACCTTTTGTTTTTGTATTTCTTCTTTGACTGCCAAATACTTCAATTCCATATGTTTTGCTCCTTTCGAGTATTTGTCATTCTTTGAGAAGAATACAGCTGCGGAATTATCACAATAAATCCTTAGCGGTCTATCTATACTCTCGACTATACTTAGACCCAAGGTTAAGTTCCGCAACCACAATGCATGAACGGTGGCCTCAAAGCATGCCACAAATTCTGCCTCCATAGTAGAAGTAGCGATCGAAGATTGCTTTCCACTTTTCCATGATACGGCTCCTCCAGCTAATAGGAACACGTAACCATATGTAGATTTCCTCGAGTCTACACATCCGGCATAGTCTGAATCCGAGTATCCAATAACCTCAAGTTTATTGGACTTTCTATACATGAGCATGTAGTCCTTTGTTCCTTGCAAGTACCTAAGCACTTTCTTTGCAGCTTTCCAGTGATCCAATCCTGGATTACTTTGATATCGGCCTAACATCCCTACTGCAAAACTTATGTCGGGCCTAGTACATGTTTGAGCATACATTAAGCTCCCAACAGCTGATGCATATGGAATAGATTCCATTTCCTTTATTTCCAAATCACTTTTCGGACATTGCATTTGACTGAATTTGTCCCCTTTCTGAATTGGAACTACACCAGCAGAACATTTCTCCATTCTGAATCTTTCTAGAATTTTATCGATATATCCTTTCTGAGACAATCCTAGTAATCCTTGTTGTCTATCACGGAATATTTCTATTCCAATTACATAGGATGCCTCACCCATATCTTTCATTTCAAAATTTCTAGAGAGAAACTTCTTTACATCATGCAACATTCCTTTATTGTTAGAAACTAGAAGAATATCATCAACATATAGGACTAAGATACTAAACTTGCTCCCACTGACCTTCATATAGATACACCGATCAACAGTGTTCTCTATAAACCCGTATGACGTAATGGTATCGTTAAACTTAATATACCATTGTCTAGAAGCTTGTTTTAGTCCATATATTGACTTCTTCAATTTACACACTAACCTTTCATTCCCCGGAAGTGAAAATCCTTCAGGTTGATCCATATACACTTCTTCCTCTAAGTCTCCATTCAGAAAAGCGGTTTTAACATCCATTTGGTGAAGCTCTAAGTCATAATGAGCTACCAAAGCCATAACAATTCTTAAAGAATCCTTCTTAGAAACTGGAGAGAAGGTTTCTTTATAGTCAATACCATCTTTCTGAGTGTAACCTTTGGCGACAAGTCTAGCCTTATACCTTTCGATGTTACCTTTTGAATCGCGTTTGGTTTTGTAAACCCATTTACACCCGATTCGTTTAAAACCTTCAGGTAACTCGACAAGTTCCCAAACTTTATTGTCATCCATCGATTTCAACTCTTCTTTCATGGCACTCAACCACTTTTCAGAATTTGAACATTTCATGGCTTTCATGAATGTGTCTGGATCCTTATCATTGCTCAAGTCACATTCATCTTCAAGTGAATAAATCACATAATCATTAGGAATTGCAGATCTTTTTGTCCTTACAGATCTTCGCAATTCTTGTGATTGTTCACTAGTGACTTGAATATCAACATTATGCTCATCATTGACTTGATCACTTTCTATGGTTTGAATATTCACTCGTTGTTCCGGTATGTTGTTAGACTGTGATACAACAAGAGGAACAATGACTTGATGAGAATCTTCAGGTGTAGTTTCATCCACCCGATTCTCTTGAATATTCACTTTTCGTGATTCAACACTCCCACTGATCTGGCCATTCTCAATGAATCGAGCATTTCCAGACTCAACTATCCTCGTACTATGGTTTGGACAATAAAAGATGTACCCTTTTGACTTTTCTGGATAGCCGATGAAATAACCACTAATGGTTCTTGCATCAAGCTTCTTTTCATGTGGATTGTATACTCTTATTTCTGCTGAACAACCCCAAACATGGAGATGTCTTAAACTAGGTTTCCTTCCCATCCACAGTTCATAAGGGGTCTTAGGAACTGCCTTACTTGGAACCCTATTCAACAGATATGCAGCAGTCTTTAAACTGTGCATCCACAATGATAAAGGTACAATACTTTTATTTACCATACTCCTAACCATTTCCATTAGAGTACGATTCCGCCTTTCAGCTACACCATTTTGTTGTGGCGTACCAGGCATTGTATACTGTGCACAAATGCCTCGACTTTCGAGAAACTTTGCAAATGGACCTTTACATTGTCCACTTTCATCGAATTTTCCGTAATATTCACCACCTCTATCAGACCTCACAACCTTTACTTTTCTATCTAACTGCCTTTCCACCTCATTTATGAACACTTCTAAAACGTTCACAGATTGAGATTTTTCACGCAGTAGATATAAATAACCATAACGTGAGTAATCATCAATAAATGTGATGAAATACCTTTCACCGTTCCAAGACGGAGCATCGAATGGACCACATATGTCAGTGTGTATCAATTCTAACAGTCCATTACTTCTTGTGCCTTTAATTTTAGATATATGTGTAGTTTGCTTACCTTTAATGCAATCTATACACACATCCCAGTCATTAAAATCTAAATGAGGTAAAATATTACATTTCATTAACCTCATTATCCTTTCTTTAGATATATGACCTAATCTTTGATGCAACAAGAAGGCTGAACTCTCATTAAGTGTACTACGTTTAATACCAACAATATTGTCAACATGAAACAGAGATTCTATAAATTTAACATTGAGATTGAATCGATACAAACCATCCATTAAAATACCAGAACCATAATAGTATTTATGTTTGTACAATGTAAACAAACCATTCTCAATCTCAAAATTAAAACCATTACAATCCAACTTAGAAACAGAAACTAAATTCCTAGCACATTCAGGAACATAGAGACACTCTTCAAGATCCAATTGACAACCAGTGTCCATGATCGATCTATACGTCCCAATCCCTTCAATGCGAGCCTTCATTCTGTTTCCCATATACAAGAACTTTTCAGTTCCGTTTATGGGTTGGATCGAAAGAAATCCCTGCATAACATGAGACACATGAGTAGTAGCACCAGAATCTAACCACCAAGTATTATTAGGTACTTCCATAATATTTGATTCAAAACATACTGAAACAAATAATGTACCTTTCTTTTCGAACCAGACTTTCCTTTTCGGGCAATCCTTCTTGAAGTGCCCAGTCTTGTTACAGAAGTAGCATTTAAGCTCCTTTCGGATATGTCCCTCATTTACATTCAATGGGGCTTTTCCCTTCTTCCGGTTCTTCTTACTTGGTCCTTTCTTGCTACCAGTCTCTTCATGCTGAAGTGTCATGTTAATGGAGTGATCTTTTATTTTCTTCAACCTCCCTTCTTCTTGAATTAACATGGCCTTTAATTCTTGAAAGTTCCATTTCTCTTTTATGGTGTTGTAATTCACCTGGAACTGACCAAATTCAAGAGGAAGAGAGTTGATGATAAATTGAACCAAGAATGATTCATTCACATCCATCCCCAATGACTTCAGCTTGGCAGCTAGATTCGCCATACATGTCACATGATCATGAATGGATTGCGACCAATCAAACTTCTTGGTCGTCAACTCACTCATGAGATTTCCTACTACGGACTTATCTGTAATGTCCGATTGGGAGTATTCCTTAATGCTCAACATGAACTCCTTAGCATTGTCAGTCTTTGGCATTGATGGCTTAACATTTTCAGCTATCGTCAACTTCATCAAGCTCAAGCACAGCCGGTTAGACCGCTCCCAAGTCTCCATAATGGACTTGTCAGCTTCCGTACTGGTCTCATTAATGGCTGCTGGCTTGTCACAAATTAATGCTACGTCTAAACACATTACACCCAATTGAAATTGGATTTGTTCAGACCAATCAGCATAATTTAAGCCGTTGAACTTGACCAAGTTGTTGCCAGAAGATAACACATTCATAAATGCTGCAAAACATACATGCTCATACTTTAATACTTTGAGTAAACAATAATAGATTTAAACAAACAGTAATTCATTTCTTAAATCACCTTTGGGCAAAATCTAAGAAACAATTTCAGCTATCAATAATGCTATCAAGATATACTTTAATAAACACATAAACATATTCAAATCAACATGCTCAACATCTTTGGATATATAATCATATCAATCTAATATGCCTACATGTTTCTTTCATATTATCAATTACAAACATTGGTCCATCTTTGGATGACTTTATAATGTTGTAATCAATAATGTCAAACGTTTTGTTCAATCAATCATTAGCATTCTTTCATACAAAACGAATGATATTTACACAATCGAATATTGATCCTTTCAAACTAGGCCACTTTGGTGACTAACAAGTTCCTTTTATATCAAGTATTCATTTATATATAATTTCCCATAATTACCATACATGAGAGAATTTAATTAAATGATATTAAGAATTAAAATATCAAAACATTTATAATAATATTGAATTATAGCTGTCGTACAACCATAATTACCATACATAATTCAATTAAATGATATTAAGAATTAAAATATCAAAACATTTATAATAATATTCAATGATAGCTGCTGTACAACTGCTAACATACAACTGTTATTTCATTGAAAATTATATCAAAACATTTATAATAATATTCAATGATAGCTGTCGTACAACTGCTAACATACAACTGTTATTTCATTGAAAATTTATCGATCGGCTATCCATAATGATTTTTTTTTTTTTTTTTTTTTTAAGAAATCCGACAGAAACTTTGATTGACCGGAAACCATAATCCGACGACCAGAAACTTTAATGACCACCGACGACCGGAAACAATAATCGATCGACGACCGGAAACTATAATCGGTCAAAACTTTCATGCAATAATCGAATACGACCGGATACCATAATCGGTCAAACTTTCATATAATTCAATCAACACAAACGGTGAAAAAACACGTTATAGAACCATGCTCTGATACCAATTGAAAGCAATATATAAAAAAAACTTTAAATTGCTATTCAATACTTTAATCCCATTATAACGTTGTTAATTCAACCATTTTCTTTAATAAACAAAAGACTATTATTTAATTTTTTTTTACTAACCTTTCTCCATTGCTTAACTTTGATTTCTCTTCGGTGTTGCGGAATACTTTTCGTCTCCTTAATCCTTTCTCTTTAATGTCTCTTCGATGATTCAGAGATTGAGTGAGATAGATTGATTAGTGATAGATTGAGAGAGTAGTCTTTGATTCTCTAGTTAGGATGAAGAAGAAGACAACCATTCAAAAGGCAATCCTCCATACTTACCCTTTCACTTATGTCTCTTCATTCATACCCGTTCAATCATACCTCTTCAACTATAATGTATGTTACTTTAATAAGGTTAAGGAGAGGGAATTAAAACCCAATTGACATTATTTCTTTTATACTCAACAATCATCACATTGAGCACTTTAATATAAAGTCAACATAACTTTAATTTACATGAGCCATAAATAAGATTATTAAAATAATCTAACAAATTTATGTTTAGATTAAGAACAAGATTTCAGATTTAGTTTCATAAGGAAAAGAGAAACTAGAATTTTTATCAACATATTAAAGATAGGGAAGTAAGGACTATGAAGGTACTTCTTTTTAGTGTACTTTCTTGTTGTTGTGCGGCATTTGCCACTATGAGTGCGCTCGCATGACAAGTCAAGAAAAATTAATAAAATCATGATTTTTGTTTACTGGGGGAGATAGCACGGGCCTTTTTTTTTTGGGTTTACTGCTTGCTATCTATTCTTGAATGTCTTATTGCTTTTTAATCTCTTAACGAGAAAATGTGCTTTATGGATGTTGTGCGAAAAGCACACTACGCAAGTGCACGTTATCGTTACCAAGTAGTATATAAAAATGTCGATCCCACGGAGATAGAAACTCTTATATTCTACTAATTTATGGAATATCAACAAATAATTAAAATGGAATTAAAAGATGATTGGATGACTCAGATTGACCTAAACAAAATATTCAACGAAGAAAATTAAAACAAGTTAGCACAAAGAATTACGAGAACACAAATTGAAAATATGATTCGGTTTCGATTTCCCTTGCTATTAATTTCCTATGGGTTAATTCAAGTTACTTTTGATTGACTAGAATTTCTAATTAATTACGGAGATGACGTCACGTAATTTAGTCGTTTTTCCTATTGCTTTTACAATTCAAGAAAAGCCAACATGATGAAACAACTAAAATCAGCCCAACTCTCAACGTGTCACAAGGGTTTGAGTGAACATGACAAAACACTCGGACTATTGTCTGTCACGCACAATAATCCCCCAGGTAACTTGGCACACGTCCTAACAACCACTTATTGACGTAAACATGGCGTCCTAGACTCTATATTATGGACAAGCATAACATAAAGTAAACAATCAGCACATGCCAAATTAATCAACAATAAAAAGAGAATAACCCTTCGAAAATCAATAACTCAGTACTCTCTAATCAAATCAATTGAAAGTTAGTTCATAATTGTGCAAAAAAAACAAATCATGAGATTCAGAGAATTCATACAATAACACAAAGAAATAATAATATTTTTGTTCAGAGAGAGAGATAGAGAAGAAGAAGAAGAGCTGAAGTCGTTCAGAATTGCCGCCCCCGGTACGTGATATTTTGTCTTCTTCCTCCCCAAAAAAAACTTTTCTTTCTTTCAGCGTCAGATCCCCTTTTTTTGATGATTCTTCCTCCTTTTCTTTTTCAAATTTTTTTCTTTTTTTTTTTTTAATTGATCTCCTAGCTTGCTGCCACATGTGTGCCACGTCAGCCCTAATCGGATCAGATGGTTTTTAAGCAATCTTTCCTGATCTTTCTATATTTGAATTTGCTAAAAAAAATCTTGCCAAAGATCTTCTCTTTCAATCAACGGCTAGATGTGGCTTTATTTTGCCCAAAATCCTGTGAATCAAATAAATAAAATGCCAAACAAAAATTCAATGAACATATCTGTCAAATTTCATACAACTAAAGGCATGGAAACCGTATTTCCTGGAAAATGCAGCAGTGCTACTACAATGCTGTGGCATTGCTCCAATATTGTTTTAAAACGTCGTTTCAGCATTCTTTTCAGTACATTTTTCCTATCATTTGCACATCCAAATGAGTGTATAATAAGTCTTTTTCAAGACTTAACAATGGACGATAATGGTATAAAGCTGAAGATATTCCCTTTTCAGTTTTCAACCTCGGAAATCTCATGTTATGTTCTATAAAATCCATCGCATCTTTCAAACTCAGACTTTCAATTAAGTTTTAATGTATTATGTTCAATAAATAAATATGTTTTCAACCTCAAAACTTCACTTAATATCCTCTGAATTCCATCTCACCTTTCAAACCACAATTACGTTTTGATCTAGTTATGTTTTAATAAATCAGTTTCAATCTCAAACACATCTCTTTGCTTCCTCCAGAATCCATCCCATTTTTCAAATCATATTTTCAACTACAAAATTCCAATTATTTGTCTGGCATTAATGAATGTTTTCAACGACGAAGGCTCGATTATATGCCATCGCAAATACTTTTGTACTCTTCAATTTCGCTTCAAAATCGGTCGATTTCACTCATTTGTAACATCTTCGGTCTAACTGAGCAAGATTTTCTGAATTAAACCATTCGTCTGCAGGTGTGGGGTAGGAGTTCCTATTTGAAGTTTTCGCTTCTCCTCTTAACATTTCAGGTATTACTTTTGTTTTATATTCCATATACGCATTGTCCAAGGTTGTATATCGTATTTGTGTGCTGTATGATTCTCCGACTTGGGTCATTAGTGTTTTTGAAGACTCAGTTTTGCTTGGCTGTCAATCTTGTTTCGGAGCTGATGTCAACTTATGTTCATACATATCTGTTCAATCAATGGAAAGTATACTAGAAGTATTTGCTGAACTTTTGATATTCATTAAGCGGCCAACCTTTTCATGGATTTTTGATAGCTGTGAGCTGTATAATTTAAGAACTCAGTATTGTATTAAAGACAGTTTCACTGCATAGTTGGCAACCTTGTTTTGCATCTGGTGTTTAATAGTTCCACCATCTCCGTTCAAGCAACAGAAAGTATATAACAAGTATCGCAAAATTTGATGAAGACCCGTCAACTTTTTCAAGCTTCTCCGACAGCTTCAATTATGGAACAACTTTTTCATGCAGACCTGTGACTTCCGCATCAATATGAATGAAAATGACGATATCAAGATTAAAGCTATGGAAGTAAAGGACTATAAAGATACTTTTTAGTGTACTTTCTTGTTGTTGTGCAGCCTTTGCCATGATGGGTGCGCTCGCATGGCAGGTCAAGAAATATTAATCAAATCATGATTTTTGTTTACAGGGAGAGATGTCCGGCTTTTTTTTAGTCCTGCTCTTCCCCGTCGTGTGTGTGCTCTTTCTCCCTTGTTTTTTTTTTTTTTCGGTTTACCGATTGCCATCTATTCTTGAATGTTTGATTGCTTTTGAATCTCCTAATGAGAAAATGTGCTTTATGGACAATAATGATATAGAGCTGAAGATATTCCCTTTTGGAACTCAATCTTCCCTTTAAGTTTTCAACCTCGGAAATTTCACATTACGTCCTATAAAATCCATCGCATCTTTCAAACCTCATAGTTTGAATTACGTTAATCTATTATGTTTAATAAATCAACATGTTTTCAACCTTGAAAATCTTACTTAATGTACTGTAAAATCCATCTTACCTTTGAAACCGTAGTTTCAATTACGTTTTGATCTAATATGTGTTTTAATTAATCAGTTTCAGTTTCCAACGTCAAAAATATCATTTTGCTTCTTCTAGAATCCATCTAATCTGTCAAAGCATATTTTCGACTGCAAGATTCTAATTATTTGTCTGGCATTGATGAATGTTTTCAACGACAAAGGCCTGATTTGCTTATGGCAAGCTCGTTCCATCGTAAATACTTTTATACTCGTATAAGTTTGCTTCAGTTGATTTCACTCATTTGAAACATATTGAGCAAGATTTCTCTATTAAACCACTTGTCTGACTGAGCCACTTGCGAGGTAGGAGTGCCTATTTGAAGTTTTTGTGCTCCTCTTCACATTTTAGCAATTACTTTTATATATCCTGTGTTTTTTTTGGAGTATTTGCTATATATATCTGCTTCCTGTCTTTTTATGCTCCATTTGGATGTGTTATGTTTGTATGAATTATAGCTAAGTTGTTTTGGATGGGTTCCAATATATGTTATTTCCGAGGTTGCATATTGGAGCTGTATAATTTCAAAGAGTTGGGTCATTATTGTATTGAAGACCGAGTTTGGACGCATAGAAGCCTTACTCTTGGAGCTGGTGTTTACCATGTTCAGCCATCTCCATTCGAGCAAGGTAGAGTATGTAAAAAGTATTGCAAAATTTGATCTTTCGCAAACCTGTCAACTTTTTCAGGCTTCTCCAAAAACTTTCTTCTTCCAAAAACAGAAGTAGATTCAGTTTCTTCGAGCAGAGAATTGGTCATCATGGAAAAGAGGATGAATCACAGCTCTTCACCAAGAAACTCCACAGTATGTAATTTACATAATAAATGGCTTCCTGACAGTTCATTGACCCCGTTGAAAAAGCTCCGTTACCATACCATGCAGACAGAATCCACAGCTCTTTGAGCTTGGGAGGTAGAGGGAGACATGGACATGGAGTGAGGTACTGAGTATTATAAAATCGCACTTAAACAGGGCACAGCAATTGATGAAACAATCAGCAAACAAGCATCGGCGAGAGATTCAGTTCGACATCGGGTAAAAGGTTTGGTTGAAATTGCAACCGTACCGGCAGCGTTCGGTAGCAATCTCTCATTCTCAGAAGTTGGCGCCCCGATTTTTTGGACCGTTTGAGATTATTTTTTTCTTCTTGAATGCGTAAACCGAATAGGAGGTTTATCATTACTCCGTCGCCAAAGATTAACCTTGTCCTCAAGGTTGAAATCCGGAAAATGAATACGAATATTGTCAAAAGACTCCCACGTAGCTTCGAAAGCTGGAGAATCATTCCATTTGATTAAAACTAAAAGATCATTACCATTTTGTTTGTCTGACTTAACATCCAGCAACGATTCTGGGTTTCGTCGCTCCAGTTCAGCATGACTTACTGTAGCTGGAATAGGAACAGTATCGACAATCTCGCCACGTACCTTCTTCAGCTGAGAAACATGAAAAACGGAATGGATTTTCGCCGATTCAGGCAAAAGAAGCTTATACGCAACCTGTCCAACCTTCTTTACAATCTCAAACGGTCCAAAAAATCGGGGCGCCAACTTCTGAGAATGAGAGATTGCTACCGAACGCTGCCGGTACGGTTGCAATTTCAACCAAACCTTTTACCCGATGTCGAACTGAATCTCTCGCCGATGCTTGTTTGCTGATTGTTTCATCAACTGCTGTGCCCTGTTTAAGTGCGATTTTATAATACTCAGTACCTCATCCCTGTCATTGAGCTTGGGAGGTAGAGGGAGACATGGACACTGCAGTGCAGCGATCGCCTCTTGCGATCATTCGCCTCATCTTCTGGCAACCTGTTTTCTTGAATAACATGCTCTCTGGAATTCCAGAGAGCAAACACTTAATCAACTCTCTGGAATCCGATTCCAGAGAGCAAACCTCACCTACTTAACACCAATTATCAACAATCAACTTATAACTTAAACTCAACCAAAAATGTATTCTAGATTCAATCAACTTGCAGCGGACTTTACGAAATCCAACTGCGTGGATAGCTCTAAAAACTGAGCATATCCGTACCAAACCTAAAACCATTCAAAACATTTCCATAATGTTTAATTAACAGTTTAAACTAAAATATTTTCTATATACAGTTTACCAAAACATTTGAAAAATCAACATAAACCTATCAACTACCAGAACCAACATCCTATAACGTCTATACAACCGTCAATCCAAAAACATCCCAAATCCCAAAATCTATACATACTGTCCCCACGGGTCAGGTAAGCCTCGACTGCGCCAGCACACCACCGCAGCCATCCCTCGTCAACTGGACTCATGCCTCAGGAGGAGGGACATCGTTCTCACCTGCCTCGATGTCTAAGTCACCTACACCATACAATATACTATGAGATGAAATCCCAATAAGCTCTACGTAAATGCAATGCATGCTGTGCATATGAGTTCATTAATCATGTATGTTTTCTTTACTATGCAATGCTCAATAGGTGTCACCGAGATCCTATCCCTCTAACCAGAGAGAGCTCATCCAGCGGGCGGACTACTCTTTCCAGCTAGAAGCGGGGGGTGCACGCTTACAACACGTACAGCCGTGCCTGAGCCCCACCTCGTGTGACCGATAACAATACGCCTTTCGGCCAGTACGCCTATCGGCCAATACGCCTTTCGGCCAATACGCCTTTCGGCCAATAAGCCTTTCGGCCGATGCTATGCTTTACATTATCTTTAAAACTCTGTGAGGAAGTTCATTTTCATGCTTTTCTTTAAAACAAGTGATGCGTGAACAGTTCAATATCTTAAAGTAAACAAGCAATAATGTATACCATTAAAGACTGTAAAACATAATCTATAAAACAAATAAACCTAGCTACCCAACCAAAGCAATATAAAACAAGTGCGTCTCCAAAATTCTTCGACACGACAGTCGACGTACGGTGTAGGCCAATCGGCCAGAAAAGAATCACGAGAACTTACCTCGTGTCCAAAGTAGCTCAAGCTCCGTCTACGAGCGTTGTTTGTCTGAGGCAAAACATAACGGTCGATGTTAAAACAATTTAAGCTTCTAAACGTCATAATTAACAAAACTTTAACTAAAGAATTTCTTAAAACGTCCAATCTAATTATTTGAAGCATATCGATGAACAATTTACGATTGATACCTCGAAACTACAATTTACGAGTTTTTTCCTAAAACCCGAAATTTCACAAATTCTAACATTTTTCCTAAATCAATTAGATTAGTCCAATAACGTCCAATACGTTCAATATATACTTAATTAAAGCAAACCTATAAATTTCGAATCATAAATCTCATTTTTAATCGAAACCCTAAACGAACCCTAATTGGTTTAACTCTACAAAACTCAGAATTTAAAGCTCTAAAACTATAGAATCATACCTAGAGCGTCGATTGGAGGAGAAAACGTGAAGGAAACGGATCGAACGGAAGTCGGAACGGAGTCAGATTGGAGATCGCGTGAGGGAGGAAGAGAGAAATGCTCTCAGGCGTTCGCGAGAAGCAGAGAAGAAGTGAGGGAAGAGAGAAAGAATTATGATTTTATAATTTAGTTTGGCAAATTACCGTTTTGCCCTTGCATTGTTTTTATATTAGTTTCGTTCTTTGTTTCGTGAATCGGCCAACTGTTCGGTCTCTCCAAATTTCCTTACTTCACCAATAGATCCAACTTATTATTTGAGATCTAACAAAACTATCCGTTCGCAATTTGGATCTCGTTTACTATTTTTACTAAAACGTCCTTTACATTACGATAGAGGTAATTACTCGGAATGTAGCGTTATTATTCCGAAAATTCCCTAAATTTCCTTAAAATTCCAATTAATCGTTAGGGCCGTAATAAAGCTTTCTTTTCCTAAAACGGACCTGATTTGACATATTTACGAAAATGTCATTATATATTAAAATAATAATATCCAGAAAAGCTGGATGTTACATTCCATCCTCCTTATTTAAAATTTTGTCCTCAAAATTTGCCCTAACTTATAGTCTTTGATACTAATGTTTCATGTCTTGCGTCCTTATACTTCAATTTATCATATGTACTTACGGTTATTCTTCGTGGTCCTTGACCAAACCCTACTATATTCTCCAACATTGGCCCTAACTTCGTATTCTCTACTTTTGATTTGATCGTACACGTCCTCGCTCACGTACTAAGCATATTCTAAATTCTCAAATCTCAATCAATTAACCCGACAACATATTTGTCACCTTAACACTTGCGCATGTACCAACTTTTGATTTTTCACTTAATCACTCGCAGATTAAATTTCTTCATAATACTAATTTCAAAATTTACTCTTTATCGACGTCTTTCTTCCGCTGTCCCTTTTAAGTCAGAGTTATACCTATGCTTCCTAACGCCAGTCAAATTGAATGACTACAATTTCATCAAATTTCTGGGCTGTAACTCATACCTCAACACAATTCTCTCGATCCTGTTCACAATCGGGCTACACTCCAACCGAATTTCTACCTTAACTTCCTAATCGTAGTCCTCATTTCCAGTTTACGCATCAAATCTTACCAAATCTCTAAGTCTTAACCAAACGACCTCTAACTGTGTACTTGACACTTAACGTCCAGAGCACGTGTTGGTTTGCATTTAGTCACCCTAAACATTAAACTCTCTCTCTCTTATTAATTGGTTTCAACTAAAGATTGTCTTTTATCCTCAATCCTCGAAATCACTTCAACTTCCCGACGTCATTTGGGTTGATTATCGTTCAAGGACTCCTAACAACACCCAAGTTGCAATCCGAATTAACTCTATTTTAACTTCAACTCCTCGAATTGAGTTCCTTTAGTTTCTATCTTTCTTAATCTCGTGTTTACCGAATATGTACCTAACCACTTTACGCACTCAGAGCCTTCACAAATTACTTACTCCAATGCTAAGTCTCAATTTACTCTACGACCTTACCCACCTATCGGGTATAACAATTTCTATATATATTTATATAAATATCTGAGCTGTAAATTAAACTCGCGTATAAGTTCGTTGACCTTAACCTTAGTCACTATTACAATTTTTCTGGTTCATATTCCTCTAGTAATGCCCCCATAGAGCTTCTTCGTCAATAGTACTCAAATTGTACACTTCCTCGGACACCTTGCAGGTCCTAATAAAATCCTCAACAAATTTCGCGTTGTTACATCTCGCAACTACGTCATCAGAACACCTCCGGATCTCGATGAGTCAAACCGGAAGCTAAAGTCACTAACCACCTAGGATCTTTGTCCCTTTGTAAGCGAAGATCCTATAAACATCACATCTCACTCTAAACTACCTTAATGAGTTCTATCATTATATCCTTAATTGACTTTCTCTTACTATATACGTTACACTCATTTGTTTAACTCAATTCCTTGTTAATTCCAAGCATAATTGAGTCCTCAGGTTTGCCATGATTCACTCCAACTATTTATTCTAACATTTTATTATCCACGTGTCCATCGGTCTTGACCTGATAGATACCAGTCTTAACTTAATCTCATTCTAAGTTTACCTAAGCGGGCTTATTGCACATCCTTGTTCTTTCTATTCTCTAAATTGCAATTTCACAAATCGTTTGCAGTATAACACTGGTCTAAACCTCCAGCCTTAACCCTTCAGTCCAACGATCTCTTTCACTTATCTCAAATGTCACACGCGGACTTCTCTCAAGTTACCCAATGGTCTATATCCTTTTGTTTCTTTTAGTCAGGTTCTAATTATTCCACTTGTCTCCTGCACAATGATTTATCCATCGGTCTGTTTTGTTTGAAAACTTGTTATAGATGAGTTCACGTCCTTAATCCGAATTTCCTCAAGTTTCCAAATCTTTTTCTTCTATTTCTCCAAAAGAAGGATTCAGAAACATCCTTTCTTTAAGGTTAACCTTCGTAGACCATCGCATACTGATGTTTCTACCTCCATACCGGAGGTAAGTCTCAGGTTGTGATCTTTAATTTGAAATGTATTAACTATAGGCTCATTACTAAATCCCCTATTCTTTTAAGTCAAAGGAATTTACAATCTCTTACTTTGTCACCTCATCCCTCATGTGATACACACTCTTGTTGATTACCCATTTCCTATTAACGTCGTACACGTCACACTTAGCCTATAATTACGACTTTTAACTCAAGGCGTTAAACCCTTCTTTAATTAACTACTGTATTTGGGTTTCTAAAATAGTCCAACCCATATGTTTAGTCTCACATTCCTTTATCGAGCAGTACCGAGGGCCCGACACGTCTATGCTTTACTCATCCCTTAACGCCCTTGAAATTTATCAACGTCCCAATTGCGACTTGATCCATCTATTTTCTTCATGGCATTGACCAGTACGGACACGCCTAAGATATGCCTAAGTCTTTTGTCCATAATTTAGCATTGAATAATTACATTCTAAATCTGTGAGGGTTCGTCAACTAATGTCCAATTTCTATCTATTCAGACCTTACTTTTTCATAAATTACGTCTTTCTAATAGTAACGAATTCTAGTGTACAACTTCTTGTGGTTAAGTCAGATTAAGCCTAACAATGTATAACTACATTTCTATTTGGTCTTTATTGTCCTACATGTAGTCTACTGTTTTCTCTTTGAGGTTCACCTAAAGTCTTTCTTACCCATCTTCTATTTTCTTATTTTTTATTTTCAATCCTATCATTATCATCATTATTATTGTTATCTATTTAACATAGACATATTGTCATACAGGCCATTAAGACAGTACCTGTAATAAGAGAAGGCTGTGCCCCGTCATCAACGTCACCAGGCTCGATAAACGCGAAGATCCTCGGAATAACTCTCCTCTGGTCACCGCCTGACTGATCTCTGCCGGGCTTTGGGCAATCTCTAGCAAAATGGCCTGGGTCTCCACACCAATAGCACACACCCGTACCCAATCTGCACTGGCCACTGTGCTCCCTCTGACACTTAGGGCAAATAGGTATCTAAGAAACCACTTGTACTTGCTTCCCCTTACTCCGATCATTGCCTCCCTCTAGAGGCCTTTTAACACCTCTCTGCAGTTGTCCTTCCTCTACTGGGTGAAGTTGAAACCCCCTGTGGTACCCGTCCACACCGTGGTTGCTGGGAGCACTCACCTCTTGAGTCTTAAATTTTTCTCGATTTGTCAATATTTCAAGCTGGCGGGATTGGATATCCATGTATCGGGCTTGTTGGTCAAGATGTCGGGATTGCTGGGCAATGAATTTCTTAAGGTGGTCTATTGTATCGTCTCGGTCATCTCGATTATTTCCTCGACGCACCATAGTTCTATAAGTCCTATATAAAAGTTAAACAAATACTCTATAAAAAAAATAAAATCAGTAAAGCTATAAAACATACTTACAGTTGATGAAGAATGTCCGCGTAGTGGCTGTGCAGTCAAGCAGTCTACAGAACCGATTTTAAAACCTGGGGGCTCTGATACCATAAATTGTCACGTCCCTAATACTGTACCCGTATTTCCCGTACTATATATATATATATATATATATATATATATATATATATATATTTTACTAATATCTTTATACTTTAAATAAACTCTAGGCGGAACCTAAACCGAAATCGAAATCGGAATTAGAATCTATGTTTTAAAACATTTAAAACAACTTAAAACAATTTAAATAAATTAATTAAAAAAAACTATAAAAACAATTAAAGAAAACAAATAATTAAAGGGAGGGCAAATCTGTCCAGCCGTGACCAAAAGGGGCAGCGAACAGTCGCTGCAGCATGCAGCGACTGATCGCTGCATTCGCTGCAACGAGCAGCGATCAATCGCTACAAATTTGCAGCGACTGATAGCTGCATTTGCTGCAGCAAGCAGCGATTGATCGCTGCATTGCTGCAGTGATCAATCGCTGCACACTGCAGTGCAGCGATCGCCTCCTGCGATCATTCGCCTCATCTTCTGGCAACCTGTTTTCTTGAATAACATGCTCTCTGGAATTCCAGAGAGCAAACACTTAATCAACTCTCTGGAATCCGATTACAGAGAGCAAACCTCACCTACTTAACACCAATTATCAACAATCAACTTATAACTTAAACTCAACCAAAAATGTATTCTAGACTCAATCAACTTGTAGCGGACTTTACGAAATCCAACTACGTGGATAGCTCTAAAAACTGAGCATATCCGTACCAAACCTAAAACCATTCAAAACATTTCCATAATGTTTAATTAACAGTTTAAACCAAAATATTTTCTATATACAGTTTACCAAAACATTTGAAAAATCAACATAAACCTATCAACTACCAGAACCAACATCCTATAACGTCTATACAACCGTCAATCCAAAAACATCCCAAATCCCAAAATCTATACATACTGTCCCCACGGGTCAGGTAAGCCTCGACTGCACCAGCACACCACCGCAGCCATCCCTCGTCAACTGGACTCATGCCTCAGGAGGAGGGACATCGTTCTCACCTGCCTCGATGTCTAAGTCACCTACACCATACAATATACTATGAGATGAAATCCCAATAAGCTCTACGTAAATGCAATGCATGTTGTGCATATGAGTTCATTAATCATGTATGTTTTCTTTACTATGCAATGCTCAATAGGTGTCACCGAGATCCTATCCCTCTAACCAGAGAGAGCTCATCCAGCGGGCGGACTACTCTTTCCAGCTAGAAGCGGGGGGTGCACGCTTACAACACGTACAGCCGTGCCTGAGCCCCACCTCGCGTGACCGATAACAATACGCCTTTCGGCCAGTACGCCTTTCGGCCAATACGCCTTTCGGCCAATAAGCCTTTCGGCCGATGCTATGCTTTACATTATCTTTAAAACTCTGTGAGGAAGTTCATTTTCATGCTTTTCTTTAAAATAAGTGATGCGTGAACAGTTCAATATCTTAAAGTAAACAAGCAATAATGTATACCATCAAAGACTGTAAAACATAATCTATAAAACAAATAAACCTAGCTACCCAACCAAAGCAATATAAAACAAGTGCGTCTCCAAAATTCCTCGACACGACAGTCGACGTACGGTGTAGGCCAATCGGCCAGAGAAGAATCACGAGAACTTACCTCGTGTCCAAAGCAGCTCAAGCTCCGTCCACGAGCGTTGTTTGTCTGAGGCAAAACATAACGGTCGATGTTAAAACAATTTAAGTTTCTAAACGTCCTAATTAACAAAACCTTAACTAAAGAATTTCTTAAAACGTCCAATCTAATTATTCGAAGCATATCGATGAACAATTGACGATTGATACCTCGAAACTACAATTTACGAGTTTTTCCCTAAAACTCGAAATTTCACAAATTCTAACATTTTTCCTAAATCAATTAGATTAGTCCAATAACGTCCAATACGTTCAATATATACTTAATTAAAGCAAACCTATAAATTTCGAATCCTAAATCTCATTTTTAATCGAAACCCTAAACGAACCCTAATTGGTTTAACTCTACGAAACTCAGAATTTAACGCTCTAAAACTATAGAATCATACCTAGAGCGTCGATTGGAGGAGAAAACGTGAAGGAAATGGATCGAACGGAAGTCGGAATGGAGTCGGATTGGAGATCGCGCGAGGGAGGAAGAGAGAAATGCTCTCAGGCGTTCGCAGGAAGCAGAGAAGAAGTGAGGGAAGAGAGAGAGAATTATGATTTTATAATTTAGTTTGGCAAATTACCGTTTTGCCCTTGCATTGTTTTTATATTAGTTTCGTCCTTTGTTTCGTGAATCGGCCAACTGTTCGGTCTCTCCAAATTTCCTTACTTCACCAATAGATCCAACTTATTATTTGAGATCTAACAAAACTATCCGTTCGCAATTTGGACCTCGTTTACTATTTTTACTAAAACGTCCTTTACATTACGATATAGGTAATTATTCGGAATGTAGCGTTATTATTCCGAAAATTCTCTAAATTTCCTTAAAATTCCAATTAATCGTTAGGGCCGTAATAAAGCTTTCTTTTCGTAAAACGGATCTGATTTGACATATTTACAAAAATGCCATTATATATTAAAATAATAATATCCAGAAAAGCTGAATGTTACAGCAATTTTGCCCCTACAACTAGGTGAAATGAGCAATTTACACCGTAAATTTGAATAAAGTGTAATTTGGCCCCTACAACTAGGTGAAATTGGCAATTTACACCGTAAAATTGGATAATAGGCAAGAACAACCTTAATGTATTGATAATGGGCAATATGGCCCCTACCGTCATAATTTCAGTCAAAAAGTAACATTTTTTCACTTGTTCATTTTTTTTCCCAAAATGCCCCTCACTGGAATGAACCGAACCCAATCGGTTCGGCTAATTACACTTTGGTTTTTTATTTTTTATTTTTAATTCTATTCATCTGTCTTCTCTTTTCCGAGAAATAAGATTTAAAAAATAAATAAATAAGAGTGGAATTAGCTGAACCGGTCTGGTCCAGTGAGGGGCATTTCGGAAAAAAAAATGAACAAATGAAAAAATGTTACTTTTTGATGTAAAATATGACAGTTGGGGCCATATTGCCTATTATCAATACATTAAGGTTATTTTTGCCTAGTATTCAAGTTTACGGTGTAAATTGCCCATTTCACTTAGTTGAAGGGGCTAAAATGCACTTTACCCTATAATTTATATGTAATAAGGTTAATGTTATGTTTACGTTGAAAAACAGTAATTTTCTATGATTATATTTTCTTCATAATTTTTATAAATTTTGAATCGATCATGATATGTGCTGTGTTTAGTCATATTTAAAAGAGTAAATTTATCAATTAACTATAGTTTTACACTATAAAGTAATGTATATTTGTTAATATTTAGTTATTTTCACAAATCAAAAGCAATTCGATAAAAAGACAAATATATTGATGCTTGAGTCGTAAAACTCAGTGATACATTTTACTTTGATTTTTAATATTTAAGTTTTTCCCTATGCTCGTGGTTTTTTTTTAAAGATTTTTTCACGTAAATTTCGATGCAAATGTTTTTTGCATATTGATTATCATTTGATTTTCAACGATACCATACACGCAGAATCGACGGACATAGAAGAAAATTTATTTCGTTAACAAACTTGCTCTTAAAATATGATTATGTTAACAACATTATCTCTAACGGGCTTTCAGTCTCGAAGAGCCGACTCATATAGTCTCAACTCTATACGTTAAAATTAAAAAAATTTAAAATTACTACCTCAAAAAATACGTCAAACGATATCAGATTTACTCGAAATTTTTGTCACATGTTCTCAATATAATAAGAAAATAATCTGAAAAATTTTGTGATTTTTTAACACGGTTACGATTTATTATAATTTTAATAAATTATTTCCTAAAAAGACAAACAATTATAATAAAATGAAAATGAGATAAAAAATCAAAAAACATTCTAAATTATTTTATCAATATATAGCGAACACGTGATTAAAATTTCAAGTGAATACAATATAATTTTTTTTAATTTTAACATATAATGTAGAGACAGAGTCCGCTGGTTAAAATTGGGAATCCACCCGGTATAATGTTGTTAACAAAACTATAATTTTCAGGTTAGTTTGTTAATAAAAATAATTGAAAGGCGAATTTACTGACTATTCGTTCTGCTAGGGTTATTAATTACAACAAAAAAAAAAAAACAAAAATAGAGAGTCTTCTACTGTAAGACTCGCACGGAAGTAGCAAATCCAAAAAGAAGAAAAATCGAAGAGAAAGACAACACAGCAGTGACCGGCCATGAACCATGAACAGTCTTCTTGGACTCGATTTTCAACTTACTCTCTCTAAATTTCCAACAATTTTTTCATTTCCCCAAACTCTCTTTTTTCCCCGCCATTTGCTTTCCCTTTTCCTCTCAGTTCCTCTCTTCTAGGGCTTCAATTTATTCCTCTCACCACATCTCCAAATTCTCCTCCAAATCCCCTTCGATTTTCCCCTTTTTCTACTCCACTGACGGTCCTCCTGCATGCCCTCGCTTTTCCGGTTGTCTACTTGCCGTCTTCAGCAGTAAATGAGTTATCCAACCAGCTATGGTTCCACTCCCGCATCCGCCTCCTCCTTGGATTGGAGTCAACGCGGCATCGGTCTCGCCAACACGATACATTCGGAGATTGCACCTTGCCTTCCTCTTCCTTCGCTTCTCATGTTCTGTGGTGCGTCCGATCCTGTTCTCAGGCTCGTTGATGAGCCGAGTGGGAGTGGCGCTTCTACTGACCAAATTCTTGCTCGGTCTGGAAAGATAGCTGATCTACTTCGAGAAACCGATGTTTCTTACCTGTAAGTGCTTTGAATTTTGATTTCGGAAGTTATTCGAACTAGTTGGAAGCGTTATTTTTAGTTATTTCTGCTTAGTTTATCTTCAGTTTCTTACTCTCCGTAGCATAAGTAACGAGCTGGAATCGAGTGAATTTCAATTGCTCGCAGTTTGTCGTTGGAAGTGAATTTTGTAGTTTTTCTGATTTTGTAGGTTTTGTACATAATTGCTTATTTTGTTTTTTAGTTTACAGGAACTTATTGCTATTATTGGTTTATGATTGAGTTTCTTCAATTTTTGATACTGTATAGATTTTATTCAAAGCACTGTTGGATTTTTTCTTTATGATTTGACCGTTAACTGCCTATTTTGAGTAATCAAAATTTTATACCATAGTTACTTTGCCGTTGAATGTATTTTTGAATTTTTTAAAATAGCTTTCTAATAAGCAATAAAGGACACAATGAGACGCATTGTCTGCGAAATATTGTGTTTTATTTATTTTTTTCTCACTTCAGAGATTAACTCCTATTTACAGATGCAATTCCAAAACCAAATGCATTGCGACAATTTTTAATAACTGGTATTGCAATGTACTCGGAGAAATACTTAGATAGAAATGTTTGACCTGCTTGCATTAAATAGTTTAATTTCAAATAGGCTTGGTGTGCATATAATGCTATATTATTGTCTTTAGTTGAAACCAAAACAATGCAGGAGCTTATAATGCTATATTACTTTCTCTAGTTGAAACCTGACGCAGTTTAATTTTACATTAAGTAAATGCTTGCAATATTTTGATATTTGATGTACTTGTTTTGCATATGCAATGAAAACACAATTTTTTTACATAGTACCCAGACGGCTAATTTTAATATGTTGTCTTTTTCATTTATAGGAATCTCAGAGATGATGCTATGGTTGATTCACCCGGCTTCGTGGAGCCGTTGGAACTTTATGACGAAGTTTTTCGATGTGATCCTCACGCTTTTGAGTGTAGTACTCCAGGTAGACAATGTCTTCAATGCTTCCATGACTTATGATGCTTTTCCGATAGGAAATGAGCACTGCTAAAAATATTACGAATTAACATGCTAATGTCATACATTGTTTGTAGGAGTGTCTTGAAAGGAATACTGAAATTGAATTTGATGATGAAATCTCATGGGAAATTGATTAGGATACTTTCACTGCATATTTGAATGCTCTTTCTATAAAACAATGCATTCTGGATAGACTGAAATTAAAAGTCCAAATTTTAAGTTTAAGTGCACAATGCTGCTTTGGTTTCCCATGCGTTTATCAATTGAATCGAGGAGTATGAATTTGTTCCTTGTTGCTCTAGGAGCTTGAAGTGAGTTTGTTAGATATATTACAGGCTGGTCTAGTAAGAACGTTAGAATGTATTTGTGGCTAGGATTTGCTAGTTGTATACTTACCGAAAGTAATGCAAGAGTTGTTTGTGTTTGTTCTTTTGTACAAATCATTGTTTTGCATTTTTATCTACCAATGTCGTGAATGATGCCCTTTTTTTTTCTTCCCTTGTAATTCAGTTTGTTTCTGTGGCTTGTAATGTGTTCTGTGCTTGAAGTGAGTTTGTTAGATATATTACGAGCTTGTCTAGTAAAGAACTTTAGGATGTATTTGGGGCTAGGATTTGCTAGTTGTATACATTCCGAAAGTAATGCAACAGTTGTATGTGTTTGTTCCTTTGTGCTAATCATTGTTTGGCATTTTATCTACTAATGTCGTGGATGATTCTCTTTTTTTTTCTTCCCTTGTAATTCATTTTGTTTCTTTGGCTCGCAATGTGTTCTGTGCTTATTGTTTATTGCATTGTTCAAGTTTCTCAGGTCCTATTAAGGAGGAAATATCTAGTACAACTCTCGAGAAGAAGCCTGTCGAGCAAAATCCACCTTTTGGGAATCAGCCACAGAGAGATTATAGTGCCGTAAAAAGTCATAAGCCAGTGCATGCTCCTATTATTGTACGTATGCATTTGCTTGTTGCAATTCATGGGAGTGTTGCTTTATTTGATAATCCTACGGATAAAATAACAGGATATGTCCGCACCATCTTCTAAAAAGGGGAGATCCAAGAAGAAGGGAAATGATAGTCTGCCATCTTCGGTTGCATCAAATCCTGCGGAGCTTCAAGGTTGATCCTTTATTATTAATTTACTATCATGCATATTTTGTTTCTAATCTTTGTTCGCTTTCTCTTTTCCAAATTATAATGGCATTATATAGATGACATAATTGGAAGCTTTTCCGAGTTATTGGTGGACTTCTGTGGCAGATCTGAAATTATTTGTGATGATCGAGATGAAACAGAGTGGTTATCATTGCCTCTTTCTGATCTCAGAATTCTTGTAAATGAGATAATGTCTCTTCGTGCAAAGAAATTACTACACATGGTGCCTGCAGATTCTCTTGTTAGGTTATTGAGGGTCTTAGATCATCAGATTCATGGAGCAGAAGGCTTGTCTATTGATCGATGCGAACATGTAAGTTTTTACTACGCTAATGAAGTTCTGCACTTGTCTTTTTCCAATTTGCTACATCATTTTTCTTATTGGTGTTTAAGAGTGCATTGTAAATGCTTTTGTTACATAATCATTTTTCCCAAAATTTAGTAATTTTTTTCAGTGTCCTTCAACAAATTTCAGTATAAAATTTATTTCCTACAAAATCAATTATATTTGGCACTTTTTCGCCCAATGTGGATCATGTGTACAAAATGTGGTAAAATGTGTACTAATATAATTTATTCCATTGTTTTGTCTCCTTATTTATTGGCCAGTCAGTTCGAATAAGATCTACATACAATCCTATTTTAAAGCATTAGCATACTTAATTTCTATTATTGTTCCCGTAGCAAAATAAATTAGAGTCAGTATGCAGTTCCTGAGTATTTGATCTGCTGCAGTTAATTAGAGGAAATGATTTTAGAAAGCCTGTCAGAAAATTTACTATGTGAAGGATTTTTTACACCTAAAATTTTTTATGTTTGTGTTTTATTCTTTTGTATTCACTATTATCTTTCTTCTGTATTTCGGTGAGATTAAGTGACCAAAGTGTCTTGATCTTGATTTTATTACCATTTTATGTCATGCTGTTCTAGTCAGATTCAGATGAACTTTCGACTATCTTTTGTGCTCTGGAGTCCATTCATGCTGCGGTAGCTGTAATGGCTCATGACCAAATGCCAAAACTTCTTTACAAGGAAGAGGTATATTTTTCAGGGGCTTTCCTTTGCCCTTCTTCTTTGGTGTAAATGTCTCACTTTTCCCCCCTGGTTATGGTTTTTCTGCTCCAGATTATTGAAAGAATTCTAGAGTTTTCCAGGCATCAGATAATGGATGTCATGTGTGCTTATGATCCAGCCTTTCGTGCTTTGCATAGACCAAATGAAAATGGCGCATTTGAAGGTTAGAATTTCATTTATTTCAGAAACTGGCACATCTTGTTAAATTTCGTGCTCCAAACTGTCAGCATTTCTACCTTTTACTTCTTAAATATGTGTTGTTTATTATGCGTGGTTTTAAACTTTTCTGTGTTAAGTCTTGCTTGTACTATTATTTTTGTGTTATAATTGATGTATCTAGGCTAGAGCAAAGACAAATTTCTGCTAGATTCTGTCATCGGTGTTGCTTTGTTGGGTTTGCTAAGAATTTTGTTAACCCCCCCCCAAAACGTATACCTAGAACATAGGAACAGCATAAAAATTTATCTTACATCTATAAGAAAGCAAACTTAAGTAAAAATAGAGGAGCGCAGAAGTGGAGGATTAGAACTTTCTTTGTAATGATACAAATGATACATCGAGAAGAAGCTATTTCTTTTTAATTTACAATAACCACATATTTTTTTCCTTATTTAAAAAGGAATTCTTGTTTATTTCTAATTAGGTATGCTGATACTTGAATTTTCATTTCTGCTTACCTTTTTTCGAAACAGAAAAGATCCTTAAGTATCGTTTTTAGTCTGCTCTTTGCCTGATATAGTGGTTTTACTATTTATTTCCACAACAACTATCCAGGAGACGATGATGAAGAACCTGATGGTGACTTTGGTTCAGCAAGCAAGAAACGCCGTAATGTCAAAGCTAGCAAACCGAAGAAATCCATGTCAAACAAGTGTGCTTATTGTTTACTATTACTTTTATGATTATTATCTTGGGCTGTGTTTGTGTCAAAGAGAATTTATTTTGTGTTTTTGATTTACAGGGTTTCTGGTGCTGTTAATACTATTCTTCAGAAAATGTGTGCAATTCTTGTTCTTCTAAAGGATTTGTTGTTAATAGTCAAACTATCAGATAGTTGCATTTTGCAATTAGTGAAAACAAGCTTCACGACATTCATGGTGGATAATGTGCAGCTTTTGCAATTGAAGGCAATTGGTTTAGTTTGTGGGGTATAGGCTTTACTTTTCTTTTGCAGTAGCTTTTGTTTTGTCGCTGCCATTGATTACTTACTTCTTCTATTGTTTTTGCAGATATTCTATTCATATACACAGCATCGTACTTACTTGATAGATGAATTACTTCAGTTGCTTTGTAAATTACCTTCCTCAAAACGAGTTTTAAGAGCCTATCACTTACCTGATGAAGAACAGCGGCAGATTCAAATGATAACTGCTTTGTTGATTCAGTTGGTTCATCACAGTGCAAACATTCCTGAATCTTTGAGGCAAGTATCTGAGAACAATGCCATCTTTGAAGTTTCAGTTGATGCTGGTTACCCTACCAAATGCCTTGAGGCAGCAACAGAAGCGTGTTGTCTATTTTGGACTCGTGTACTACAGCGCTTCGCTAGTGTGAAGGCTCAGGATGCATCGGAATTGAAGATAATGATGGAGAATATAGTGACAGATCTCCTGACAACTCGGAATTTACCTGAATATCCTGCTTCAGCTCTCGTACTGGAGGTGATAGAGTTATAAGTTTTGCGATATTGCTGTTGTTTTCCCTTTCTATTGTAGGCTGAATCATATGCATTACAGGTTCTTTGTGTGTTACTACTTCAGAATGCCGGTCTGAAATCAAAAGACACATCTGCACGATCTATGGCTATTGATATTCTGGGGACAGTTGCTGCGAGGTTGAAGCATGATGCCGTTCTTTGTAGCACTGATAGATTTTGGATGTTGCAGGAATTGGCTTGTAAGGATAGTGCTGATGGAAGTTGTGCAAAAGATGTCTGTTGTATTTGTTTGGATGGGAGGGTGGAAAAGCTATCTTTTGTTTGTCAAGGTTGTAAGAGATTATTCCATGCTGATTGCATCGGAATAAGAGAAAATGAAGTTCCTAACAAGGGTTGGTCTTGTCAAATTTGCCTCTGTAAGAAAGAACTTCTCGTATTACAATCCTACTGCAAATCACAATACAAAGATGATATGAAAAAGAACAAAGATAGTTCAAAAAAATTCTCAGAAACTTCTCTTCCTATTACACACGCTGAAATTGTTCAGCAGTTGCTCTTAAATTATCTTCAAGATGCTGGTTCTGCTGAAGATGTGCATTTGTTTGTTCGTTGGTTTGTAATTGTACTCAACTCTCTTATGATACTCACGTGCTTGTAATGATTATTTGTGATGATTTACGTGCATACATGCAGGTTTTATCTCTGCCTATGGTACAAGGATGATACAAAGTCTCAGCAGAAGTTCATTTACTTCCTTTCTCGGTTAAAGTCTAAGGTAGTAGTGAGGGACTCTGGAAATATTTCTTCATTATTGAGCAGAGATTCAGTCAAGAAGATTACTTTGGCCTTGGGACAAAATAATTCTCTCTCCAGAGGTTTTGATAAGATTCTTCATTTGCTTCTGGTTAGTAACTATATCTTTGATTCTTTTCTTCTTTGCACGTTGAGTGTTAATCATCCCTTATGTGGTGGTGCAGGTAAGTTTGAGGGAGAACTCTCCTGTAATCAGAGCAAAGGCTTTGAAAGCGGTAATTGGGCTTTTTCCTTGACATCCAAGCGAGGAAGGAAATTCTTCTGCTTTTTATTATACATGTTAGCAAAGTTTAAAATCTATTCGATTTAATTTTGGTATGAGCAGGTTAGTATTATTGTAGAAGCCGATCCAGATGTTTTGGGTGACAAACGTGTGCAACTGGCCGTTGAAGGACGGTTTTGTGACTCTGCAATTTCAGTGAGAGAAGCAGCATTGGAACTTGTCGGCAGGCATATTGCTTCACACCCTGATGTTGGCTTCAAGGTACCTTGAATTTCACTTTCTTACTGTCATAGTTGCATTTAGTTTTCTATATTTTGTCTGCTTCAATTTCCTCTTGTAATTTTGCGTCTTTTTGCAGTATTTTGAAAAGATTGCTGAGAGAACCAGAGATACAGGAGTAAGTGTCCGAAAACGAGCAATCAAAATTATTCGAGATATGTGCACATCAAATGCTAATTTCTCAGGATTCACAAGTGCCTGCATTGAGATTATTTCTCGTGTTAGTGATAACGAATCGAGCATTCAGGTGATTCTATCAAACAAAGCTTGGTTTTTATTGTTTGAATAAGCAAGAAAACGTAAATCATTTGCACTTTGTTGGGAAACTCTTCCATTACTGAGTTGAAATAAATCTGCAACAAGTGAATTCAAACTTTAGTGAAGTAAAATACTCCATTCATTATTAATTTCAGCAAGATTGTGTAAATATATTGTCTCAAGAACAACCTGTAAATTCTTTTCTAGCAAAGAAAAATCCTCAGGTTCATTGTTGACAATCATTTTGCGTCTAGTTTTTTCCCCTTTTTCTTTTAAAATTGTTCTTTCTCCTTTTGTTGTCATCAGTTGTAGTCTACATGTCTGTAGTTTGTTTTCTAGGTTCCCTCATATGCTTTTCTTTTAAAATAAGATTTTATGCTTGTTCCTCATTTTCGGGTGTTTGCACAACTCACTAGATGCAGATGATTTTCCTTCACACGCAGTTATTCTAATATGTTTAAATTAAGTCATATTCACGATGGTGTTGTTAATTACCGAATATAGCATTAGAAAACTAAGAGACAAAATAGTGGAGCAGGAAAAATCAACTTTCATATTCAAGAGATAAAATATATATTGGTGTACAAATCTAACCCTCACTTAATGCCTAACAAATAGAATTGACTAAAATAATCTAGGAAATAAAATAAAATACATATGTACCGATAAAATTAAATCACTATAAGCAAGGGACATCTAACAACACTAATTTATCTACTCAATACTTAGTCAGAAGTATATCTTAACTCTCTCCCTCAAGCTGAAACAAAGATGTCAATCATGCCAACCTTGACTAGAAAATCTTCAAACACTTTTTTGAAAAGCCCTTTAGTGAGAACATCTGCTAGTTGTTTAAATGTTGGAACATATGGCATACAAATGTCCCCTTTGTCGAGTCTTTCTTTGATGAAATGACGATCAATCTCCACATGCTTTGTTCTGTCATGTTGCACTGGATTATGTGCAATGCTAATGGCTAATTTGTTGTCACAAAACAGCTTTATTGGCTTATCAATCTCGATCTTTAGTTCTTTTAAGATACTTTTAAGCCAGATAACTTTACACACTTCTTGAGCCATTGCTCTGAACTCAGTTTTTGCACTGCTCCTTGCCACAACATCTTGTTTTTTGCTCCTCCATGTCACAAGGTTGCCTCATACAAAAGTGCAGTGGGCTGATGTAGACCTCCTGTCAGTTACAGAACTTGCCCAATCAGCATCTGTAAACACTTCAATGTGTTTGTTTTGATTTTTCTTGAACATAATGCCCTTGCCCAGACTTCCTTTGAGGTAGTGTAGAATTCTGTAGACAGCCTTGAGGTGATCTTCAACTGGACAATGCATGAACTGACTTACTGCCTACAACAAATGCTATATCAGGTCTTATATGAGCTAAGTAAATCAATTTTCCAACCAGTTTTTGATATCTGACTTTGTCTACAGGTACCTCATTCTTACTTCGACCGAACTTATGATTAGGATCAATAGGTGTTGAGATAGACTTGCATCCTAGGTGACCTGTCTTTTTGAGGAGATCGAAGACATACTTCCTCTGAGATATAACAATCTCATTCTTTGATCTAGCTACTTCCATACCGAGGAAGAACTTGAGATTTCCCAAGTCCTTAAGTTTAAAATGATGAGCGAGAAGTTTCTTCAATGTTGCTAACTCCATCTCATCGTGAGATTTCTCAAGTCCTTAAGTTCAAATTGATGAACGAGAAGCTTCTTCAACGTTGCTAATTCCATCTCATCGTTTCTTGTCATTATTATATCATCCACATACACAATTAAAATAACAATTTTACCTCTTGTAGTGTATTTATAGAATAGTGTATGATCCGAGTGAGCTTGTGAATGAATAGTCATGCTCCTTGACAGCCCATGCAAACCATACACGAGGGGATTGATTGAGGCCTTATATGGACTTTCTTAAAACATTTGTATTAAAACATTTAGTATCATTTTTGAGTAGGTGAGAAACTTAAGAAAATACATTTAGTTGCCCTAGGATCTAATTTATTTCGGTTATGATCATGAATGTGAACAAAACTAGTACAACAAGAAACTTTAGGTATTAAGTGAGTGAAAGATCTGATGTGAGAAAAATATGATTATAAAGTTTTTAAAGGGGTTGATAGCTTAGTACTTTGCGTGACATCCTATTAATTAGATAAGCAACATTAAGTATGGCCTCACCCCAAAATCTTTTAGGTACATTTATAGAAAACATGAGAGCACGAGCTACTTCTAATAGATGTCGATTTTTTCTTTCGGCAATTCCATTTTGTTGGGGTGTATCAATACACGAACTATGATGGATAAAGCCTTGTTCTACAAGAAACTTATCAAAAATGTTGTTAAAATATTCTCTCCCATTATTAGTTCGAAAAACATGAATTTGATATTGAAATTGAGTTTTAATCGTAGAGTTAAAAATTGTGAAAGTATCAGCAGTCACAGATTTTTCTTTAAGGAGATAAATCCACGTATTTTTTGTATAAACATCACTAAAAGTAATAAATCATCTAGTGTCAGACAGATTTATAACCCTAAATGGTCCTCAAATGTCAATATGAACAAGGGAGAAAGGTTTAGATTGCATATATGCTAAAGTAGGGTAAATAGATCTCTTATGTTTAGCAAATTGACAAATCTCACAATAACCAACATCTGCATTCTTGAATAAAGGAAGAAATAAATATTTCAAATAACCAAAGCTAAGATGATCAAGTCTATAGTGTTATAATATAATTTCATTCTCTAAAGATAAAAAACTAGAAGAACATGGTTTTCGAACTTGTTTACTCGAGAAGCTATCTGAGGCAAAGTAGTAAAGACCACCGCTTTCTTTAGCATTGCAATCATCTTCCCCGAGCATTGGTCCTGAAAAACACAACCAGTACCAAATTTGATTAGATAGTTAGAATCTTGAGTTATTTTGCCAACAGACATTAAGTTACACAATAAGTTGAGCATATGAAGGACATTGTTTAAGGTAAGAGAAGGTAAAACAATGATAGAACCTTTTCCCGCAATTGCAGACATTGAACCATATGCAATTTTGACTTTTTTGATTTCCAGTACAAGGGAAATAGGTTGAAAACATATAAGAAGAACCTGTCATATGATCAGTGGCCCCTGAATCAATGATCTAGGGGTTGGATTTATCTACTGTGACACAAAACAGAGTTACATGAGTACCTTTTTGTGTTAGGGAAGATGATGGATTAGATGTGGTATTAGCAGACTTATGTGAGCTCTATAAACGATACAATTGTTCTAGGTTTTTCTTGTTGAAGAAAGAATTGTCACTAGATGACTGAGATGCTGTAGGTTCTTCGTATGAGACTTGAAAATCCTCCTTTTTTGTCACGAAAGAATTTGTTGGCCGGAGTGAAGTCAGCAGACTTGCCATGTAACTTCCAACATTTAGTTTTAATATGCTTGAGTTTATGACAGAACTCACAGACTGGTCTATCTGAGCGCTTAGGACCACTCTGAGTGGGCTTATTTGGCTTAGTGATCATCAATGCAGAGGTCTCTGCTGTAGGAATGGTTGACTCATGGCTGAGCATCACAAGATGATGACTTTCTTCTCTGCGTACTTCAACAAACACCTCACGAGTACTTGGAAGAGGATCTCGACCAAGTATCCGTCCACACATCTCATTCAAGTCTTTGTTTAGGCCTACCAAGAAATCGAATACCCTTTCTTTCTCGACTGTTTTCTGAAATAAAGCACTATCTTTAGTACAATGTCACTTGTAATCACATAATAAATCAAATTTGCCATAGAGACTTGAGGTCAGTGTATTATTGCGTTACACTCTTCTCTCATAGTTTGACATTCCCGAAGTTAGAGTAGGTCTCCTTTACAGCCTTCCTATATATTATTCGCAGTTGGAAGGAAGTGGTAGATCCAAGCAATATCTGGCTCTATTGAATTCACCAGTCAGGACATGACCATTGAGTTTTCAACCTC
Source organism: Begonia masoniana (assembly GCA_022432975.1). Taxonomy (NCBI): domain Eukaryota; kingdom Viridiplantae; phylum Streptophyta; class Magnoliopsida; order Cucurbitales; family Begoniaceae; genus Begonia; species Begonia masoniana. Next base: position 11,191,106 of record CM039502.1, read on the forward strand.
CCACCCGTCATAGCTTTCACCTTCATCTTCAGGTTTCACTGCAGAACCGGTGATATACCTAAACTTCCCCTTCTCTTGAACGAAAAGCTTGACGGACTGAGCCCATTAAAGAAAGTTACTCCCATTTAATTTCTGAGTAGAATCACCAGTAGAACTGATGCTCAGAATTTTTTTTGCCATGACTTTTATGAATCACCAGTAAATCCTATAGCTTTCCTTTTTGTTCAGAACACCACAAATCCTAGGGAGGAATTATACGTCCAGTGGAGGTAGGAGACTAGCACAGGTGTGTCCAGGCAGTCGGAGTAAAGCTCGTTGCTGGTGAAAGACTGGGAGGTGCAAGTCAGCGACTCCGTAGGCAAAACTTGCAGAATCCAGAAGACAAAAGCTCCAAATAACACCAGAGAGGTGCGACGCTTCTACACGAACGATGCTTCTGCGCGGCGTTCAAAACAGAGCGAACGATGGCCGATTGCTTCGTGCGGCCAGATTTGTGGAGTCACACAATCGCGCGACGGAATGACAGAGGACGACGCTTCTGCGAACGTTCTGAACAGAGCAAACGTGACAGATTGACAAATGAACGTTGACTGGAGAACGATGGTGTGACCTCGGCGATCACTCTTACGTCAGGCGGCAGCTATGGCTCTGATGGCGGCTAGGTCTCAAACCGGCTAGCTGACTCTGATACCATAAGAGACAAAATAGTGGAGCAGCAAAAATCAACTTTCATATTCTAGAGATAAAATATATATAGATGTACAGATCTAACCCTCACTTAATGCCTAGCAAATAAAATTGACTAAAATAATCTAAGAAATAAAATGAAATACATATGTACCGATAAAATTAAATCACTATAGACAAGGGACATCTAACAATACTAATTTATCTACTCAATGCTTAGTCAGAAGTATATCTTAACAAAAACTATTATTTTTCTATTTTAAAAGTTCTCATTTTAATATGACTCTTTTCTACTGTAAACAAAATGTTTTTCACTAGTTTGTTTCTTGTTTGAGTGAAGTTCTTTTCTTCTGTCTTCTTGTAACTTTTTGCTATGAATATATAGTTACTTATAGAAAGAGAGACTATTATTTGTATTCTGGCATAGCAACTAGCTCATTAGGAAAAATGTAGCAAAACTAAAGCAGATTATTGTTTTTGTAAAACAATAATATTTTTCATTGCCTTGTGCCTTGTGCCTTGTGCCTTGTGAATTAGATAAATGATTTTCTCTCGTGCATTTAGTTCCATTCCAGATCTAGGAGCTCTTGAAATTGAGTAAACAAACTTGATAATAAAAATCTAAAAAGTATTTGCTTGTTTCTAATGGTTATATCTTATTTGTTTTTGCAGGATCTTGTTTGCAAGACATTTCATGAGTTGTGGTTTGAGGAGCCTTCTGGTTTGCAAACTCAGTTCTTTGGAGATGGTAGTTCTGTTCCGTTGGAGGTGGCCAAGAAGACCGAGCAGATTGTTCAAATGCTAAGGAAGATGCCAAACCATCAACTTCTTGTCATTGTGATTAAGCGGAATTTACTGCTTGACTTTTTGCCACAGTCAACTAAAGCTGCTGGGATTAATCCTGTTTCACTAACATCAGTACGCAAGCGTTGTGAGTTGATGTGCAAGTGCTTGTTAGAAAGGATATTACAGGTATATTTGTTCTTTTCAGGTAAAATAGTTTTGGAATGAGATGAAAATAACATCCCAGAGTTGTCATCAGGTAGAGGAAACAAATACTGTGGAAACTGAAGTGCCTGCACTTCCATATGTGCTAGCGTTGCATGCTTTTTGTGTTGTTGATCCTGTGCTCTGTGCTCCAGCTTCCGACCCATCCCAGTTTGTGGTTACTCTGCAGCCTTATCTAAAGAGTCAGGTTAAACTACTATTTAGTTCATTGAAGTGTTTTGTTTTCTCCCATAAAGCAACAATATTCTGATAGAAACCCCTGTTATTCTCCAATTTCCCAAAGAAAACCAGAATAACAAAATCCACAGCCAACACCAAATTTGCAGAGGTATTCTAGAGCCCTTGCACTCTCTCACTCTTTCCCAATACATTCTTCAACTTGCTTTTGTTGGTTCATAGGCTGATAATCGAGTGATTGCTCAATTGCTGGAGAGTATTGTCTTTATAATTGATGCGGTTCTCCCCTTGCTGAGAAAGCTACCGCCAACTGTTGTTGAAGACCTTGAACAAGACTTGAAGAACATGATTGTTCGGCATTCCTTCTTGACTGTTGTCCATGCTTGCATCAAGTATTTCCTAAAAATTTTTTGGTTTTTTTTTTTTTTTTTTTTATTTGCATTCTGTCTTTTGCAATATATCATGTCATATTTATTCTCAATATATGCACTACAACTTATTTTTTTGCAGTTTTCTTGCTTGGCTAATTATTTTGTGATTTCTTTTTAACGACAGCCTCAACCATTTTGCTGTTTCCTTTCTACAACAGGTGCCTATGCTCTGTAAGCAAAGTAGCAGGAAAAGGAGCGACTGTCGTCCAGTATCTCATTCAGGTTTTTTTCAAATGCTTAGATGCGAATGGGGTGGATAATAATCAGGTCAGTGATAGACTTAACCATTACTGAATTCTCTCATGATTGATGGAGAGAAAAGCTATACCTTTTCCATATTTGAAATTCAGTGCTTTGTGAATGTGCATGAGAAAAGCCAGTTTGGATTGATTATCATATGCGCCATTCAACAGTTTTTTGTTATTAAATACTTGAAGTTTCATATTTTATAAAAAAAAGTTTGATAATCGTAAGCAGTTAGTGTCTTCCCATTTTTGCTATAAAATTTGTCATCTCTTCCTGTGCATCTCAAAAATTATGTGTTCTATTGCGTTTCTTGCACTAATGTGTGGGACTTTATTTTCGTTCACAAGAAAATAATAATTTGTTTTGTCCTCACTGCAGCAAGTTGGCCGATCGCTTTTCTGTCTTGGATCGCTTATCCGTTACGGGAACTCTTTGCTAAATAATCCTAATAGCAAAAATGTCGATGCATCAAGGAGTCTCGATTTGTTTAAAAACTATCTCTATGGGGAGGACTTTGTTGTTAGTGTTAGAGCATTGCAGGTACAAGGCCTGCCCCTTTATTTCGGTTTTCCTTTGTCTGCTTTATTTATTTTTTAACTAAAATTGCCTGTGTTCCTTTTGCAGGCCTTAGGCTTTGTCCTTATTGCTAGGCCTGAATATATGCTGGATAAGGATGTTGGGAAAATATTAGAGGCAACATTATCTTCTGATTCAGATGTTCGTCTCAAGGCGAGTTACTTTTCCTTCTCCCTGAAGTTTTTCATTTACTAGCAAATGACAATAAATTTTTCTGTTTGGCAGATGCAAGCACTGCAAAACATGTACGAATATCTTCTTGAGGCAGAAAGTGAACTGGGAACAGATAAAGGCAGTGATAACGTGCCTCATTATTCAGCAGAAGGGGGTCAAAGTGTTCCAGTCGCTGCTGGGGCGGGAGATACTAATATCTGCGGTGGTATTGTCCAGTTGTATTGGGATAAGATTCTTGGTAGAAGTTTGGACCTTAATGAACAAGTTCGCCAATCTTCTCTCAAGGTGATAACCTGACTGCTTATTCTTTGAACCTATTTTTGAATCTGGATTTTTAGTGCCTATTGAGTAATTACATTATTACCGAGTCAGAGAATAAATTTAGTAATGCATGATATGCCAATTTTGGAAATTGAGTCAGGCTGGTTGATCCCCATTGAACAACAGTAGTATTACTTAGTAATAGCTAAAGCTCGATGTCAATGGCAAGATCAGTGAATTTTCATTTTGAGTTGTATATTGAATCATACTCAATACTTAATTAATGTTGGGTGCTTCATGAAGTCCACTATCGTATGGCAAAAATATGTTTTTGAACAAATACAAACAAGGTTTCTTAATCAGTCTGATCCATCATCTGCTGAATTCACCCTCGTTTTTGTTTTTCCACTATTTTTTGTCTCGGCTCACAACATGATTGAATATTTTCTCATTTTGTTCTTTCTTCTTTTTTCAGATTGTGGAAATTGTTCTTCGGCAAGGACTTGTTCATCCTATTACTTGTGTTCCTCATCTCATAGCACTTGAAACAGATCCACTTGAGGGGAATTCGAAATTGGCTCATCACTTGTTGATAAAAATGCACGAAAAGTATTTCTTCTCTCTTTATTTTTTTTATTTTTGTAGTTTTCCCACTTCATTACACTTATAGAGGCTAAATAAGGCAAATCTTACAGGTACCCGGCATTTTTTGAAAGCCGTCTTGGCGATGGTCTTCAGATGTCATTTACATTTCTGCAAACTATTAGTAGTAAGTCCGAAAATGCAAATAAAATAGTCCAACCCAAGGTTGCAGGAAATATGAAGGGAAAACCTGAGAGTGGTTCTTTAACTCAAGCTAGGCTTGGAGTCTCTCGAATCTACAAGCTCATTCGTGTAAACCGCAATTCAAGGAACAAATTTTTGTCTTCAATTGTGCGGAAATTCGACTGTCCGAGCTTGAATGATTCAGTAATTCCTTTCTTGATGTGAGTTTTAGTTTTCTAATTAAAGTCTTTATTACACTCTGGTTTGCTGGTTATAATGACCCCATTATTAACTTCTTTAGGTATTGCACAGAAGTCCTTGCATTACTTCCTTTTACACTACCTGATGAGCCCCTATATTTAATACACTCTATTAATCGGATTGTACAAGTCAAGGCCGGCACAGTTGAAGCCAATATGAAAGCCTTAAGTTTGCATTTATCACAAAGGAATTCACAGAAGATTCCTTATGAGAATGGAATCATTCAACAGCATTCCTTTTCTAATTGTTTTTTTAATCCAATGATGTCAATTGACTTGAATGGTACAATCCAAGTAGAACAATTTTCTCAACCACCGTTCAGTGATTTGGCTCCCGTGGATTTGAATGGGAGCAACCTAGGAGAGACAGTTGATGAGTCTATCTATAATTGTCGCCCCTTGTTGGAAGGACAAACACACATGAGCTCAGATGATTCTTGTAGCATTTCGAATGTAGATATTGAGAAATTGCAGGTAATTTCAACACCCAAAATATAAGTACAATAAGTTCATGCTCCTAATGGCTAAGAGAATTACTTCGTACTGAATAGAGTTATGACAAGGTTTTTAATGAAGTTTCTGTACAAATGTTTGGCTGTTAAGGTCGTTATTTTATAATCGGGTAACTTTTATGCAGGTGGAGAGTCTGGCAGCAGTTGCATTGCAACTTCTGTTGAAACTAAAGAAGCACCTTAAAATTGTGTACAGTTTGAATGATGACCGATGCCAGGTAAAAACATGTTAGATTTAATAATACGTAAGAAACTATCTGTACTTCTTCCACGTCACTTGAACAAGATTCTCTGTTTTTACGACAGGCTTTTTCTCCAAATGAAATTCCAAAACCTGGAGAAGTTCTATGCCGGCAGAACCTTCCGTTTAGCAGCAGCGATGCTGAGATAAGTCCTGTTTTACCCACAACGTCTCAGGAACTGGTTCAAAGATATCAAGTAAGTTAAAATGGACAAGTAATCCCTCCCCAAATTGTCGTTTTTTCTGACATTCTTGAGTTAAATCAATCTTGCAATCTTAAATGCTTACCCTGTTTATTATGCAGGAATTAAAGAGGGCGTTAAAGGAAGATACTATAGATTATACAATTTACGCGACAAATATCAAGAGAAAACGGCCCACACCCAAAAAAGGTAGAAGACCCACAAATACAAATGGGGGCGATGAAGAGGAAGACGACGGCTATGACGATGACTGGGCTGGTGGCAGTAGAAGATTAAGTAATAGTGGGAAGAAAGGCGTCTCGACAAGAGGAAGTAGACAACGACAATAATAGGTGTATGTGTTTTCATAGGTAGGCTAACATGTGTAAATTTATTAGGAGAAAAAGGAGTAGAAATAGAATATCATAGAATAGAAATCTGGAAGCGAAGGGACAGAGCAGAAGCAAAGCACGTGAGGCTTGAAGTTTTTTTGCTGCTAAAACTTTACTTCCTCTGCCTTTTGACATCATGTATTTTCGTTTTGGTAATATAGCTATTGATTGCATTCTTTTTTTTGTTTTTTTTATGAAGATTTGAAATTCACAATTTTCTTTTGTGAAATTCTTTCTATGTCATATTGTCCACTCCCTTTACTTTGTCATTGCTGTTGACCAAGTTTCTCCCACTAATTTCTTCAATATTACATTATTACCAAGAGTTGAACAATGGGTCTCTCGCTTGTGGGTCCAATCAATTAAACAACAATGTGCATGGTTTATTGGACACAATATATGGAAAAATTTACTAACCTTCATTAGTTTTTAACTCTTACAAAATCTATTTTAAAAGTAATGTTATAATTATTTTTTATTATATTCTTATTATGACAATTAAAGTATAATTAATAGAATAAATTAAAAATAATTAATTTATAATAATAATAGTATTTAATAGTTGTTTGATATGTTGACGGGTATTTTGAAAAATTCAAAATAAAAGAGTAAATTTAATATTATTTTAATAATTAAACTAGAAAGACCCAACTTTTTAGTTTATCATTTATTTGTAACATTATTTCAATGTAACATTTAGAAGAAAAGAAAAAAGACAATGTTTCAACTTAACATTTACAAGTACAGAAGAAAGAATAGAGAGCAAATTCTCAAATTCCAAGTTTTAATTTTATTATCTAATTTGACTTCAATCTTATTTACTTATTTAGTGATACAATACTTAATGTCATTCATTCATGGAACAATTATAGAGGACTGTAGCATAAAACGAAAGTCAGTCCTTTTATTAACTCAACAAAAATTGCCATTGAAGAAAAAGGTAGAACATTTGTCAAATTGTTGAATCAAACGAGATGTAAATGTCATCTAGTACAAATTCTAAGTTACCTATGCTGTAGATTCACTATTTTGAGAGTAAGATGCTCTAGTTCCATTGACACTACGAACTATGAAATTCCAGTTGCCCAGATTGAAACTTTCCCGAATTTAAATACAACAATTTTACAAGTCTCCAATCTCACTCACCGCAATGTCATCCTTCTTGATGGCGTTCTATCATGAAAACCCTCGATGGGAAGCCAAATTTCCCCCCAGACAACTGCTGTACTAGTAAAAACAGAGCACAAACAGCCATGAAAACTTTGAGAAAGAGAATGTATGAGCTCATTTGATTAATTTATGCTGGAGTACTCTGATTGAGCAAATCCAGATGTGTTTATTTGTGTCAAAAGATACACGAGCTGAAACAAATACCACCAAAAAATAGCAGCTTAAAACAATTTGCATTTGCAATTAATTTGAAAGGTGAGGAAAAACCAGCTACGAGACGATTGCCAGCAAAGAACAAAGGAAAAAGTGAATCAGTATCGGTTCCAGTATGTTCTGCGTCTGAACCAGTTGTAGTCGGGCAATTTCTGGATAGGCCCCATGGCAGCAATTGCAACATCCTTCAAATATTACAAAAAACGGGAACAGATATATTTATTGAAAAAACAGGCAGAAACAAAATTATAATGTCAACTAAGCAGTAAAAGTAGATAATTTCACAAAATTATTAGTGCAATACAAAAACTATTGCGAAATGTTTATCCTTACTCTGTCGTAAATAAATCGGTTTGCAACACGTTTGATGGTGCTCGCATCCACAGCATCAATTCTAGCAAACAATTCGGCAAATGGAATTCTCCGGCCATAAGTAAGCAGCTGCCAAAATAAAGAAAAAAGAAAATGAGATATTGGCAAAAGGCATTTCAACCAAAATATGAAACATCTTGAGACTACTGCTAAACATTCCTTCGGTTCCACTGGCGTGAAAATAAAAGTATTCACTTGACTCAAATACCATGAGTCATAATTAATGAAATTACAAATACATGATAGATGAACTGAACGATTTTTGTCATCAGCAATCAACAAGTACATATTATATAAATATTAGAAGATGAAAAAAAAAAAATTATCCAAACCCAGTTTTCTTTACATTCACGAGCTGAAGAGTAACTATAGATAACATAAGTATCTGATAAAGAACTTGTCCAAAAAATAATTAGTTATATTTTTCACTACACGTAAGCATGTCATAAATTGCTCCTTTTATGGAGACAATGGAAAGGGAAAAGCACCTGACGCCCAATGTCTTCAGCTATGGGACTCGTTCCATCTATATGAAGCAATAGAGAAGATTTTAACTGCAACAATCAACAAGTGGCAATAATAGTTAGGAGGTAATTATTTATTTCAATAAGCTCAAAATCACACATACTATCAACTTTCTTTGATAAGGTATATAGACATACAATGCTAAACATGTAGAAAAAACACTCTACGTGTTACACCCAAGTTGATTGTGGAATCACGGACTACACTGCCTGAGGTCTTTATGGGAGTTAAATATGAAAATCAGTTGCAACATTTTTATTAACACTCCCTGGGGGCATAAATCCTCCATCCCCACGCATATTAGAAATATATATGTTACACGCAAGTGAAGTATGAAGTCATGGATTAAGTAAGGTCCCAATTGCAACAGGTCCCAATTGCAACAAAACACGACAGGGCATCATAAATTCCTCATTACATGAAGAAAAGAAATTTACATGTTACACCCAAAGTTAATCATTTGTTTATTTTCCTTTCAGCGACTAGCAAGGACAAACATTGAAACACATGTTAATAAATATAGTTTGCTACCTGGTTACGAGCACGGGTAACATCAGCTTCTGAAACTCGGTAAGCCAACTTGGTTATCTCATACATTATCGCATAAGCTAAATCATCCAAGCAGTCAGGCTGTGACAAAAACAAAACTTTAAATAGTCAGTGGAAAGAGCTTCTCATTTGACATCTGACCAATAATCCTTAATTAAGTCAAAATAGAGCAAAGAGACGGAGGCCAGAATGATGAATCCTTTGAATGCATAAATCACCTTTGCAACAGCATAGACACCAAATAAACCAGTGTCCTTATAGTTGGTATTAAAAGCCATCATGCTTTCAGCTATCTCATTGATGCCAACCCTTTGAGCCAGCTCTGAGCTGTCACAGATATAGAAATTTATGAAAAGAAAATATCTTAAGAGAATAGTTTACCAGACTTGTGCAACCCAAAATCTTGTTAGAGTGCAATTAGACATAAGATAAAGGAGGGTTAGGAAAATATAATTTCAAATATACCCCATGTGCTTCCCTGCCCCTACGTTTTTGTTCCAAGAACCCAACATCGCCTGCATGACCATGAGAGCAATGGAATCGGGATCTGTCCAGGACGCCCCACTGAAAGCAATGGCAAATTGTGCCAAAGAAATATCATCATCAATTATTCTAACCTGGTTTGAGAAATATTCAAAATATTAGTGACCACACATAACCTATGCATAATAATGGAAGGTACTTGATATGTTTCATGTTTTTACCTCAGAACCAGTAAATATTGCAGGCTCTTTTGCAACTAACTGCGTTGCTGTGGTTGGATCTGCTGACAACTTAGTAAACAATTTCTTAACTTGCTCAACAATGTCCTTGTGTTTAATGGCACCAGAAGCAGCAATAACCTACCACCCACAACAATCACTACCAAGTGAGACAATAATTACACATGGCAAGCTACATGGTTCCAATACAATACTTTTTCCAAAAATATAACCATAGATTCTGTTTAGAAAGAAGCAAAAGAACTTTTAAATACCATTCTTGGAGCTGTATAGTGTGTCTGGATATAACTTTGCAGGTGATCCTTTGTGATTGTTTTGATATTTTGAGCAGGACCAAGAATTGTTCGGCCCAAAGGAGTGTATTGGAAAGCGGTTGCATGCAAATGATCAAAAATAACTTCTTCAGTTTGCCCCTCAACCTACGTTTCAAACAGTAGAAACAATGTATTTCACCCTTTACAAGAATAACTTCTGTATTTATGAGTAACATTTTTCCCGGAACTAGTTTGAAGAAATTAATCATGTACTTCAACATCCTACTTGTCATTGATTTTATAATAGTATGCTGTATGGACAATAGATTACAAATTTTCCTTTTTTTTTTCCCTATTATTTCAGAAATTTTAAAAATCACTATAAAAGCACGATAAGATAATGCCAAGCCAAAGCAATAAAATCACTTCTTGAGATGCTCATAAGAGTTAATCTGATCGTAGTAGATAACAACTCAAAACAACATATTGAAATATTTCAGCAGAAAATAAATTGCATGAATTTTGATAATTCTCGATGAAAGTACACACAGAATGTATTTGTGAACTGACGCTAGTATTACCATAATCACAATTCCCATTAACGTGATTTACCATCTCTGTCCAATTTTTCTTTAAATTTTACGATCTTTAGGAAAAATTAATCATCATGATCACTTATGTTCAAGACTACATTTTTATTCAACTGCAAAAAACAATTCAAAGTTCATGCAACCATAGTTTACTCAGAGATAACCAATGCCACATAGCGTGAAATTTTCTCCCTAAAGAACAAAGAATTTGCGGTCATTCAACTGTTATCATATAAAGTCAAACAAATTTACCTCCTCCATTTCTCGAAGAATCACATCCCGTTCGCGGCTAATTCGCCTCTCATCGAACTTCGAGTTCTGCAAAATGTCGGCCAAGATATCAAGCGCCTTCGGCACATCCTTATCCAACACCTTAGCATAATACGTAGTCTGCTCCCTTGATGTGTAAGCATTTAAATGTCCACCCATATTTTCAATTTCCTCTTCCAGGTCCCTCGCCGTCCTCTTCTCTGTGCCCTTGAAGATCATGTGCTCAAGGAAATGAGCGGTGCCATTAGTCTCATCAGTCTCAAACCTCGACCCGGCGTCGATCCAAACTCCAACGGTGGCACTTCGAGCAGCGAGGTTGGACTCGGTAGCGACTCGAAGGCCGTTCGGCAGAGTAGTGACTTTAGTTTCGGGAGCAGATAGAATGCTGGTGTGGTCAATGAGCGTTGGGTGTGGTGATCCATATTTGAGGAACCTCGGGTCAGGGTTATCCAGCTGTTTTATCTTCGATTTCACCAACTCTGAAAGCCGATCGTAGATCATAACATTGGGATGAATGGGCGAAGGAGGATAAGGCGACTCGGCGACGGCTGGGGAGGTTGAAACAGATCGGACGCTGGGAAGAAAAGCCGATAGAGATGGTTTGTGAGAGCGGCGAGCTAGAGCCAGAAGGTGATTGATCGTCATTATAGGTCTGTGATTCTAGGGTTTCAGCGGCTACAGACTTAGAGAATAGAGAAGGAGAGGAAGAGAACAGGAAACCAGCGACGCGTCGGAGGAATAGGTTCTGCTTCCGATTACAATGGATGAACCTAAATTACCATTTTGTCCTCTCAGACACTTTTCTTTAATGGGCCGGGCCTCGATAGAAGCCTCACGAGGCCCAAATAATCAACACAAAACGGTCCATGTAATACTCAATATTTTATAAAAAAATAAATTTATATGTTGATAAATTATTACGTGTCAAACCTTGATTTATGTAATTAATATAATAAATTATAAATAGTTAACATTATTAAAAAGATTTCTTTTTTTCTTCAAAATACTTTTTAAACTTCGTTAAAATTCCCCGTAGCATGATCACTCGTGAGTCTTCTATATATATATATTTTTTTATGAGTAATGTCTCGTTTACCTTCTTATTCTATCCTATTAAAATATTTGTTGACGTGTCAAATAATAATCGATACAATTAATGTAAAAAATAAACTATATATAATTTATTACATTAATTGTATCTTAATTATACCAATTATTATTTGACATGTCAGCATTTGTTTTAAGAGAGTATAATAATAGAATAAATATAATATTATTATTTTTTAATTGTAGCATCTATTATTCATATTTTTTGGCTCTTTATCTTTTTATAGATAATAAAATAACATTTTCTATCCACCCGAGTTTTTATAAGTTTAATTTTTGTTCTTTTAATAGATAAAGGGTTTACCTCATTTACTTTTATTTGTTTGAGAATGTGAATTTAAAACATTTACGTTTGATTTATTTTGAATGTAGATCTACATACGTATAACTAAATGGTTATACATTATGGTAATTATCATATATAAAGCACGTTATAAGTGGTTTAATAAGAATTGGTGTTTTGGGCTTTGGAGACTTCCCTGATTCACTTAATGCCAATGTATTTAGGTATGTTGTACTTAATATATCACATTAGAGAGCATGAAATTGAATTTTTTACGGTTCTTTCCGGCCATTTTCTCTCCTTCGTTGATTCCCAAGTATGTATGAAAGTTTTATATGTATTTAAAATTATGAAAGATTCACGTTGTAGCGTTAATTTGGTTGCCATAAAACGATTCATTTGTTTCATAAACGGAGAGTATAGGCTCGCTTCAGGTCATAGAAATTGGAGTGATTAATTCAGCCTACTGTGTGAGATGGAATTGCAATCCAACTTTGTTTTAGTTTTGAAGCAAAACCCTCAACAACAATATGTATGATTAATTATCAATGATTAGTGTGGGTGGATCATCATGTTCATAGTTCATTCAACTAGCGTTGACCAATATTTGGAAAAAAATTAGGGAAAAATGCAAAATAAACCTTAATGTTTAGGAAATAGGCAAAAAAAAGGAAAGAAGTTTAGTTTTAGGCAAAAAGAGGAAAGAAGTTTGGAAAATAGGCAAAAAAAAGGACTTTGGCCGGTTTTTTGATGGGACTGGCCAGATTTTCCTATTTATTTTTTTTATTTTAGAAATTAATTTTAAACAAATAGTAAACGATATTCAATTTACTTGAAATTTGTACCACATGTTTACCACAGTATGTGAGGATAACCTTGAAAGTTTCGTGATTTTTCGACGCTCATACAATTTATTGTAATTTTATTTATATATTTGATAAAATAATTATAATAAATCGTATAAGCGTCGAAAAATCACGAAACGTTTCACATAATGTTATCATAATGTGATAAACACGTGGTAAACATTTCAAGTATATTAAATATCGTTTACTATTTTTTAAAAATTAATTTTAGTTTTTTCTTCACTTTCTAAATTAATTTAAAAACAAATAGTGCACGATATTTAATATACTCGAAATATTTATCACATGTTCAACTCATTATGAGAAGATTATGTGAAAAGTTTCGTGATTTTGTAACGCTTATACGATTTATTATAATTATTTTATCAAATACATAAATAAACTTACAATAAATCGTACGAGCCTCGAAAAATCACGAAACTTTCAAGGTTATCTTCACATATTGTGGTAAACATGTGGTAAAAATTTCAAGTAAATTAAATATCGTTTGCTATTTGTTTTAAAATTAATTTATAAAATAAAAAAAATAAATTGGAAAATCCGGCCGGTCTGATCAAAAAACCAGCCAAAGTCCTTTTTTTTTTTTTGCCTATTTTCCAAACTTCTTTCCTCTTTTTGCCTAAAACTAAAATTCTTTCCTTTTTTTGCCTATTTCCTAAACATCAAGGTTTATTTTGCATTTTTCCCAAAAAATTAAAATAATTTCAAGTACCTTCGCCTTCTGGATTTCTCTCTTCGTAGTATAATTCCAAAGAAGGTAATAAAACAGAGCAATTCTCCATGATGGCTTCTCTTAGAAGGGTTTAAAAACCAACCCTTTCACTTCCAATCCAGCATGTCTAAAAGCCATAAAACCTCAATCTTTGAGTTTGCAGCATCACAAAAATCTATAACTATCCCGAAAACATCAATCACACCTTCGTTCCCATCCTCCTTAAAAAGCAGAGAGATCCAAGCCCGAATACCCGAGATGAACGGATATTGTGGAGAGAAGTCGAGATAGTCAAATGCAAGGGCTCTATGGGCTGTACAATCTATATAATCAAATACCGATTTGTTAATAATGCTTGCGATCTTGTTGGAATCTCTCCGGCCGGCGAGAACTGAGACGGAAATTATCTGGGTCAAGGGAACGGTGAATCTTGGCTTGACAGGCAGTGTCATCTTGTATTCTGGAGATTCTAGGTTATAAGTAAGCATATCGAGAGAAACTGGCCGAGGAATATCAACCCCAGTCTCTAGGACAGGGCCTGGAACCATTTCTGAGAATACTATTTTGTCTTCTGTCCAAATGTCAATATAAAATTCTAAATCGTCGAAAGAAATTCTGGGAGGGAGCAGAGTTCTAACATGCTGCCGCTTGTAAAATTTTTGATACAATTTGTTGTAAGTAACAGCATGAGGGTCAGATCGTTTGGCAATGGAAGGCCATTTCTTGGCACACAAGCATTTCCAGAAGTAATCATCTCGAGCTATGTCTCTCCATTTTTTACAGACTATCATGCAAGAAAGAAGGTCCATGTCTTCCAACATAGGGAAGACCACCTTTAGAACTTCTTCAGATGCCATTTTCAGAAGAAAGACAGGATTTACACGCAGAAACAATTCCTCCAGCAGCAATTAGTCTTGATCGAGAGCTAAAACAGGCACATTCAGATCAACCCGCTATGGATATGAGATTGGGGGTGAATGGTGTGCGCGATTCACTTCAAAATTCACACATCAACAATAGGTTTCTACATGTCAGAAATTCTCAATTCATCAGATTCGGACATAAACCTTCTCTACTGAATTTTAAAACCAGAGCTACAAATTTGACAACAGAGGGAGTTTGAAGGCAACCGAAAAAGAGTACAAATACTAAATAGTGTTCAAGCACAAAACGATAAGATCAAAAAAAAAAGAAGAAGTAGAAAGACTCATTAGACAGCTGAAGCCATAAAACAAGAACCGAACAGGACCGAGAAAGAAACAATCTCAAATACCTTACCCTAGAGATGGATTGAAAAGATTGAAACAGAGAGAGAAATTCGCGTAGTCTTCGATAATTGACAATGCTTAAAAGTTTCAGAAACACAACGAAGGGAAAGGGGATCCATTCCGAGCTATCAGGGAAGATGATCCGAAATTTCATATGGGCTTTTTAAAAAGCCCAGTTAAAGCCCATATATGTCATTTCACTTATCAAAACGAAGTAAAAAAATAATAATAAATTTACCTTCTAATTTTACTTAATAACATGACGTTCATTGATTGATGCAATTAAAGAATTACTAAATTATTTATAAATTATATAAATTATTACGTCAATTAATGAGTGATATGAAAGCGACACGTCATGAGACAAAATTATAGTGTAAAATTAGATGATTAACCTTACATTACCTAAATTAGAAATATATTTGATAAAAAAATGAAATTAATAATATTTTTTTTAAAATTTGAAGCTTATTATTAGTTAAAAAAGGGTTATTCTAATTTGGTATATTTATTAGGTGTTGTATGAAGCCCATCTTAACCTATGTATCTCAAGCCCAAGCCCATTACTTATTTAAGTTATTTGTTGTATTAAAATAAAGGAGGTGTTCTGGAAAGTTAAAATAGAATACAGAGAAGGTGAGTAAGTTCCAGAGAAGAAAAATAGAAAAACAGAGAGAGTGCGAGGGCAGAAAGAGGAAGCGATTTCTTGGCTCCCGAGTGCTCTCGGTTCCACAGACGACGACGACGACAAAGGAGGAGGCGAACCTTGAATCCGGTGGTGGCGATCGTCTTAATTGCTAGAGGCAGGAAGTTCTCTAGGGCTCGAACCAGGTTGAGTTCGAGCATCTAGTTAGGTTTCGTGTTTCTCAATCTTTGTTGTTTCTTCTGTGGTGTTCTTTGTACAATCATCCCTTATAGTGCACGATGTGATGACCCAGATGTGTAAGTATGGTACGATGGCTGCACGAACCGGAACCGGAACCCGGATGGCGGTACGTTCGCGCGGGCGAACCGGAAGGTGACGGGTCGTAAAAAGGGGGTCGTCACAATCTCACATCGCTTAGGGAAGTATGTGGAAGTGAAACATATGTAAAGAGACCCTCCCAAGATAGTAAGACGCGTTTTGGAGCACAATTGACAACGGATCCCATAAGAACTCCGAAGTTAAAAGTGCTTCGGCGAGAGCAATTCCAGGTTGGGTGACCTTTCGGGAAGTTCTCGCCAAACAAAGCCGTGAGGGGAGGATATTGGGCTACGGCCCAATCCCCAGAGCAGACAATATCTTGCTGGGAAACGGGGTCGTTACAAATGGTATCAAAGCCTGTACCCAATCGGAAATGTGGCCAACGAGGACGTTAGGCCCCCGAGGGGGGGTGATTGTGATGACCCGGATGTGTAAGTATGGTACGATGGCTGCACGAACCGGAACCCGGATGGCGGTACGTCCGCAAGGGCAAACCGGAAGGTGACGGGTAGTAAAAAGGGGGTCGTCACAATCCCACATCGCTTGGGAAAGTATGTGGAAATGAAACATATGTAAAGAGACCCTCCCAAGATAGTAAGACGCGTTTTGTAGCACAATTGACAACGGATCCCATAAGAACTCCGAAGTTAAAAGTGCTTCGGCGAGAGCAATTCCAGGTTGGGTGACCTTCCAGGAAGTTCTCACCAAACAAAGCCGTGAGGGGAGAATATTGGGCTACGGCCCAATCCCCAGAGCGGACAATATCTTGCTGGGAAACGGGGTCGTTACACACGAGTTCCTCCTGTGGAGCTCAACGTGGATGTAGCCGAGATTTATCGGTGAACCACAATAAAATTCTTGTGTTGGCTGTGTACAATTCTTTTTCGTTGTCTGGCTTAAGAAATAAGGAAAAGTTAAACTGATTAGATGTTACGTGGACATGGGAGTTGGACTCAAGAGCTGGGCCTCTAAGAAGAGAAGAAGCTGTCAATCGCTAAAGGTTCAGCCCAACTGGGGAAGCTTGAAGGAATCTAAAACCGTTAGGAATGAAGATGCATAAATGGGGAGAGTGAGAGAGAAGGAGGTGTGAAGAATATTGTCAGTATTTTATTTTCCGTTTTTCTTTAGATTTTGTACGTACTATTCTGCCGGATGATAATGGATGTTGAACACCTTTTCTGAGCATTTTATAGAAATATTACGTTACTTTAGTTGTGTATTGTGAATACATAACAATTGGTATCAGAGAAGCAACGATTGAGACGGAGAAAAATGGCAGACACAAGATCCAAAACGAACGATGAAAACATGCGGAAGCTTACCGACGTGATTTAGGGATTACAGTCGGCCATGGCCGACATCATAGCACAGGTAGCAGCTGCCGGCCAAAATTTCTAGAACTTACAGACCAAGCACGATCGCATGGAAGGAACGCTTCAGTCCTTCGACACCAAACACGACCGTTTGGAAGGAACGTTACAGTCCCTCTCACAAGATTCGACGAGCAAGCACGAGGCAGTCATGTCTCTGTTAACCAAGCTATCTCTTGCCTAGCCGGACAACAGCTTGGCACTGCCGAAAGATCCCTGTTCAAGGCCACAGACGCCAGGAAACCTTCTTCCTCTCCACGCCAGTGGGTCGTTTAACGTGACAGAGGCAGGACCAAGTTTTCTTCGACAAGCAGAATCTCGGCTTAAAAGACCTATGTGGGGGGGTACATTCCCACCTCTAGGATCTAACACAATGATTCCTCCACACCTGCAACCGGGACCATCTGAGATCCGAGCGAACCCACTACCCCGATTACCATATTCTCCTCCTCTCGAAGAACAGGTTTATTCGAACAACCATCAGGTCCCTCGATACCCAAAGCTAGAGCTGTCGATTTTCACGGGAGAGAACCCCTCAGAATGGTTACGAAAGGCTGATCGATTTTTCGAACTATATCAGGTGGGCGAGAACCAGAAACTTGATATAACCGATTTGTACCTGCGCGATAAGGCTGATGTTTGGTACCACGGATGGGCAGCGAACAGAAGAGCGATCACTTGGTGCCAGTTCTCGGTGGCCTTACGTAAACGGTTTTCAATTAAACCAGGGGAAGACACCATTGAGGCACTGTGCAAGGTGCGGCAAACTGGTTCAGTGCTAGAATACCTGGAAAGATTTGAAGAGCTGAAAGCCCAGGTACAGCCACAGTTGCCAGAAATGCCAGAGACATTTTGGGTTGCCAGTTTTACGAGTGGTTTGAAGGAGGAAGTGCGAGCGATGGTTAAGATTTCTCGCTCCGACAACTTGGAACTAGCCATTGAAGCCGCCGTCCTCTAGGAGGCAGCTCTTAAGGCGACCAAACCAACCCGGTTTGTCTCGAACCAATGATGGGTAGATTCACCCAGGCCGCTCTCTCTCCCTAAACTGACTGGTGACACAACACCAGACGGCGCCAAACTTCCCGCCCCGTTTCAACAGGTGCCACAATCTGATCTACAACTTAAGAGGAAGCTGAGACTCTGCTTCAAATGCAACGAAAAGTATTACGTGGGCCACACATGCAAGAATCGTCAGCTCAACGCGATAGTGGTTGATTCTGGTGATGACGAGGGTCCGGGTGAGAATACATTTGAGCAGAAGGAGAGAGACTTACCCGACGTGCCCCAGGGCGACCAGCTCCAGGAGAAACAGGTGGAGGTTTCTTTATATGCCCTGGCAGGCCAAACAACCCAATCGGTGGTGCGAATAACGGGAACGATCGGTTACCACCGTATCTCTATCCTCATCGACAGTGGGAGCACCTCTAGTTTCATCAACGACAAGTTAGCCAGACACCTCTGTTTCCGTCTAGCAGAGGGACCACGCGTTTCGGTTACGGTCGCGAACGGAGCACAGTTGTTCAATGCTGCCTTAGTCGACCCGGTGACTTGGAAAATGGGTAGTTTCTTTTTTTCATTCCCACTGAGGACTCTACCATTCGGCGGGAGCGATCTGATATAAGGAATTGACTGGATGGCCGCTCACAGTCTGATTACTTTCGACCCGCCTAAGCTCCAGGTCAGTGTTTACCACCTTGGCGAGCAGATCACCTTGCCATATGCCAAAACCAAGGAGATTATTGAGGGGGCCCACCTCAAGACCTTGTTGTCCTATTTTAATAGTAATCCATTTGGGTACGTGGCATATTTCGATTCCCCTTTAACGCCTTCAGTTGAAGCTATCCTTATTCAGATTGAGGAAATTCTGCAAGATTTCTCTGATGTTTTTGCCGCCCCTTCGGGCCTTCCTCCGGCGAGAGAACAAGACCATGCTATTCTTCTCCAACCTGAGGCCAAGCCTTTTCGAATCCTTCCTTATAGATGCCCCTATTCACAGAAGGCCGAGATTGAACGGCTGGTGCGTGAAATACTTGACGAGGGTATTATCGCTCTGAGTAAAAGTTCCTTTGCGTCGCCTGTGTTGTTAGTCAAGAAAAAGGATGGCCAATGGCGATTTTGTGTGGATTATCGACAGCTCAATGCACTCACAGTGAAAGATAAGTTTCTGATGCCCATTATAGATGAGCTGTTGGATGAACTCCACGGTTCCATATTTTTCTCTAAACTGGATTTGCGGGCAGGCTTCCACCAGATCCGAGTACGGGCAGAGTATTGTAACAAAACTGCTTTTAAAACACACCACGACTTATATGAATTCAAGGTGATGCCGTTTGGTCTTACGAACACCCCGGCCACTTTTCAGTCACTTATGAACAACGTGTTCCAAGCTCAACTTCGGAAGTTTGTTTTGGTGTTTTTCGACGATATTTTGGTGTATAGCTCCTCGCTCGACTCCCATTGTGCTCACCTGCGGGAGGTGCTACTCCTCTTGCAACAACACAAATTGGTAGTTAAGCGCTCTAAATGCTCGTTCGCTCAGCCTCAAGTGGAGTACCTAGGTCACATAATATCTTGAGAGGGAGTCCAGCAGACCCCTCCAAAATTGAAGCGATGGTAAATTGGCCGTCACCGACCACAGTCAAACATCTTCAGGGTTTTTTGGGACTAACCGGGTACTATCACAAGTTCATCTGTAATTATGGTATGTTGGCACGCCCCCTTACAGCTCTGCTAAAAAAGAACTCTTTTTCTTGGACCTCAGAAGCCGATAGTGCTTTCCACGCTCTGAAACTTGCCATGAGTAACCCGCCGATTTTAATTCTCCCGGATTTCTCTCAGCCATTTGTTATTCAGACAGACGCTTGTTTGGGAGGTATGGGGGCCGTTCTAATGCAAAATCGACGTGCAATTGCGTTTATGAGTAAACCATTCAATACGAAGAATATGGGCATGTCTATTTATGAGAAGAAGCTTTCAGCGTTAGTGACAGCTATTCAATTGTGGCGCCATTATCTTGAAGGTAACAAGTTCATCGTGCAAACCGATCACAATTCCCTGAAGTACCTATTGGAGCAAAGAATCACCACTCCCCTGCAACAAAAGTGGTTGTCCAAACTACTAGGACTACATTATGAAATTGAATATAAGCAAGGGTGCCACAACCTTGTGGCTGACGCACTTTCCCGCCGACCGGCGACTTCCTTCCCAGGCACGTTACATTGTGATGCCATGTCTGTGCTCTCACCTGTATGGGTGGCAAAAGTTACATCTAGCTATGATGGGGATGCTTGGGCCAGTGACCTAGTAGCTCAAAAGTTGATTGATTCTTCTCATTTGTCGGAGTTTTCTTTACTGGATGGATTGCTTCGTTTTCACCATAAATTAGTGTTAGGGAAGGGTAACGACATCCGGGCCAAGGTTTTAAGAAATGCCCATGAGACTGTCGAAGGGGGACATTCTTGGATCCAAGCCACTCTCCACCAAATTAAAATGAACTTATGGTGGCCTGGCCTTACCAAAGACGATCATCGCTTGGTTAGCAGTTGTGATACGTGTCAACGATGTAAACAGGAACATGTGCCTTACCCAGGTCTGCTTCAACCCCTTCCGATCCCACAACACATGGACACATATTTCCATGGACTTTATCGAAGGATTACCTAGCTCCCTTCAATCCAACTGCGTATTAATCGTCGTCAACCGCTTCACTAAATATGCTCACTTCATGGCACTTAAGCATCCTTTCTCGGCAGTCCAGGTTGCTAATGTCTTTTTGGATAATATTTATAAAATGCATGGCTTGCCTATTTCCATTGTATCCGACAGGGACCCTATCTTCTTATCTCACTTTTGGAAATCCTTATTCCTCTCTTTGGGTACTGAATTAAAGTTTTCGTCAGCCTACCATCCCGAGTCTGATGGGCAAACAGAGAGGGTTAACTAGCGCCTCGAAATGTATTTGCGATGCATGATTTTTCATAAACCATCCTCGTGGCGGCAATGGCTACCTCTTGCGGAATGGTGGTATAACACCACTTTCCAATCAGCTATCAAGATGACCCCATTTGAGGCACTATACGGACAGTCTCCACCACGGTTGGCGGCGGGACCATTTTTGCCAACAAAGTCCATGCAGGCCGATGTTTTGCTTCAAGAGAGGTGCCAGATAGACCGTTTGCTCCGAGAAAACATTGCTCAGGCTCAGAATCGGATGAAATTATATGCCGATCAGAATCGAACTGAAAGACACTTTGCTGTTGGCGATTGGGTATTTTTGAAGTTGCATCCTTACAAACAACGTTCTATTGCCAATCGTACAATTCCGAAATTAGCTCCTCATTATTTTAGGCCATATGAAATTTTGGAGCAGATCGGGAAGGTTGCCTATCGTCTGGATTTGCCACAAGACGCCCGTATCCACCCGGTTTTTCATGTTTCTTTGCTTAAAAAAGTCATCGGCGAAAAAGCTATAGCTCTTCATTCCCTGCCACCAGAGTTTCTTTCCCACAACATCACTCAACATCCTTCTTCTGTGCTACAAACGAGGGTGGTGAAAAGGGGTAACATTCATGTGACTCAATGGTTAATTAAGTGGGATGGTCAACTAGCAGCAGAAGCTACATGAGTAGACTCGGATACTATCAGGTCACACTTTCCAGATTTTCAACCATGGGGACAAGGTTCTTCCAAGGGGGGTGACTGTTACGTGGACATGAGAGCTGGACTCAAGAGCTGGGCCTCTAAGAAGAGAAGAAGCAGCCGATCACTAAAGGTTCAGCCCAACTGGGGAAGCTTGAAGGAATCTAAAACCGTTAGGAATGGACATGCATAAATGGGGAGAGTGAGAGAGAAGGAGGTGTGAAGAATATTGTCAGTATTTTATTTTCCGTTTTTCTTTAGATTTTGTACGTACTATTCTGCCGGATGGTAATGGATGTTGAACACCTTTTCTGAGCATTTTATAGAAATATGACATTACTTTAGTTGTGTATTGTGAATACATAACATTAGAACGTAATATAATTACAACAGTGGTATCAGAGCTTGATCGGTTTTTGAAACAAAGTTTTCGCTTCTGTTTTTTGTCTTGATTGTTCTGTCCAGAATAGTTTTATTTTTTTTCTTTTCTTGAGATTGTTTAATCTGCGTTTCTTGATTCATTCTGTCAAGATTTAATTGCTGACCGATTGTTTCCTTTGAATATTGTTTCCTTTGAATTAATTGCTGACCGATTGTTTCCTTTCAAACAAAATATTGTTTGAAATCAGTCTTGCATCTTTTGAATTTAGCATCCGTGGAGATTGGTTCCTGCTGTGGTTTAATTCATTGATAAGGTGTTGTTATTCAAAGTATATTACTCCCTTGTGATTTAGTTTCATTGATTGTCACTGTGCAATATTTTTGGGTTGATAGGTTCCCTGCATTTAGTTTTTTTTTTTTGTGATAAAATAGTTAAGCTGAATATAGAGCTGTTCGTTTTTCTATTTTTTGTTATTTTTGGGGTGAGATGATGTCTTCAACAAGACTTGAAATCTCTGTGTACAACGGAAAGGTCGATTTTGGTGTGTGGAAAAAGAAGATCCGTGCACTTCTTTCACACAATAAAGTTGCTATTGCTTTAGAGAAAGACCAAGATAAATGGTCTGATGAGCAGAAAAAAAGGAAGGAGGAGATAGACGAAGAGGCATACAACCTCTTGATCCTAAACCTCTCGGACAATGTCCTGAGAAAGGTTGATGGAGCCGATACTCCACAAGAGATTTGGGGTAAGCTTGAATCGATTTATTCGGTTCAAACTGCCCCTAATCTCGCATTCTTTAAAGGCTCCTTGTTCTCCTGAAAAATGGACACTGGTAAGTCTATAGATGAAAATTTAGATGAATTTCTAAAATTGACTCTTAGATTAAAAGGTACTGATCAGGTCTTAGATGAAACTACCAAATCTATGATTCTATTAAATTCTATCCCTGAGTCTTACCAATTAGTTAAAGACGCTTACCAGTATGCCGGTGTCGTCCCCAGTGTAGATCTGATTTCTTCTGGTTTAAAAACCAGAAAATTAGTGTAACGACCCCTTTTCCCAGCAAGATATTGTCCGCTATGGGGATTGGGCCGTAACCCAATATCCTCCCCTCACGACTTTGTTTGGCGAGAACTTCCCGGAAGGTCACCCAACCTGGAATTGCTCTTGCCGAAGCACTTTTAACTTCGGAGTTCTTACGAGATCCGTTGTTAATTATGCTCCAAAACGCGTCTTACTATCTTAGGAATGTCTATTTTACATATGTTTCATTTCCACATATTTCCTCAAGTGATGTGCGATTGTGACGACCCCTTTTTTACGACCCATCACCTTCCGGTTCGCCCGCGCGGACGTACCGCCATCCAGGTTCCGGTTCGTGCAGCCATCGTACACATACTTACACATCCGGGTCATCACAATCATCCTCCCTCGGGGGCCCAACGTCCTCGTTGGCCACATTTCCGGTTGGGTACAGGCTCTGATACCATTTGTAACGACCCCTTTTCCCAGCAAGATATTGTCCGCTCTAGGGATTGGGCTGTAACCTAATATCCTCCCCTCACGGCTTTGTTTGGCGAGAACTTCCCGGAAGGTCACCCAACCTGGAATTGCTCTCGCCGAATCACTTTTAACTTCGAAATTCTTATGGGATCCGTTGTCAATTGTGCTCCAAAATGCGTCTTACTATCTTAGGAAGGTCTCTTTTACATATGTTTCATTTCCACATATTTCCTCAAGCGATGTGGGATTGTGACGACCCCCTTTTACGACCCATCACCTTCCAATTCGCCCACGCGGACGTACCGCCATTCGGGTTCCGGTTCGTGCATGTGATGACCCGAATATGCACGTATGGGTACGATGGCTGCACGAACCGGAACCCGGATGGCGGTACGTCCGCGCGGGCAAATCGAAAGGTGACAGGTCGTAAAAAGGGGGTCGTCACAATCCCACATCGCTTGGGGAAGTATGTGAAAATGAAACATATGTAAAGAGACCCTCCCAACATAGCAAGACGCGTTTTGGAGTACAATTGGCAACGGATCCCATAAGAACTCCGAAGTTAAAAGTGCTTCGGTGAGAGTAATTCCAGGTTGGGTGACCTTCTGGGAAGTTCTCGCCAAACAAAGCCGTGAGTGGAGGATATTGGGCTGCGACCCAATCCCCAGAGAGGACAATATCTTGCTGGGAAAAGGGATCGTTACAAATGGTATCAGAGCCTGTACCAAACCGGAATGTGGCCAATGAGGACGTTGGGCCCCCGAGGGGGGGTGATTGTGATGACCCGAATATGCACATATGGGTACGATGGCTGCACGAACCGGAACTCGGATGGCGGTACGTCCGCGCGGGCGAACCGGAAGGTGACAGGTCGTAAAAAAAGGGGTTGTCACAATCTCACATTGCTTGGGGAAGTATATGGAAATGAAACATATGTAAAGAGACCTTCTCAACATAGCAAGATGCGTTTGGAGCACAATTGGCAACGGATCCCATAAGAACTCCGAAGTTAAAAGTGCTTCGGTGAGAGCAATTCCAGGTTGGGTGACCTTCTGGGAAGTTCTCGCCAAACAAAGCCGTGAGGGGAGGATATTGGGCTGCGGCCCAATCCCCAGAGTGGACAATATCTTGCTGGGAAAAGGGATCGTTACAGTGCAGCCATCGTACACATACTTACACATCCGGGTCATTACAATCACCCTCCCTCGGGGGCCCAACGTCCTCGTTGGCCACATTTCCGGTTGGGTACAGGCTCTGATACCATTTGTAACGACCCCTTTTCCCAGCAAGATATTGTCCGCTCTAGGGATTGGGCTGTAACCTAATATCCTCCCCTCACGGCTTTGTTTGGCGAGAACTTCCCGGAAGGTCACCCAACCTGGAATTGCTCTCGCCGAATCACTTTTAACTTCGAAATTCTTATGGGATCCGTTGTCAATTGTGCTCCAAAATGCGTCTTACTATCTTAGGAAGGTCTCTTTTACATATGTTTCATTTCCACATATTTCCTCAAGCGATGTGGGATTGTGACGACCCCTTTTTACGACCCATCACCTTCCGGTTCGCCCGCGCGGACGTACCGCCATCCAGGTTCCGGTTCGTGCATGTGATGACCCGAATATGCACGTATGGGTACGATGGCTGCACGAACCGGAACTCGGATGGCGGTACGTCCGCGCGGGCAAATCGAAAGGTGACAGGTCGTAAAAAAAGGGGTTGTCACAATCTCACATTGCTTGGGGAAGTATGTGAAAATGAAACATATGTAAAGAGACCTTCTCAACATAGCAAGATGCGTTTTGGAGCACAATTGGCAACGGATCCCATAAGAACTCCGAAGTTAAAAGTGCTTCGGTGAGAGTAATTCCAGGTTGGGTGACCTTCTGGGAAGTTCTCGCCAAACAAAGCCGTGAGGGGAGGATATTGGGCTGCGACCCAATCCCCAGAGTGGACAATATCTTGCTGGGAAAAGGGATCGTTACAAATGGTATCAGAGCCTGTACCAAACCGGAATGTGGCCAATGAGGACGTTGGGCCCCCGAGGGGGGGTGATTGTGATGACCCGAATATGCACATATGGGTACGATGGCTGCACGAACCGGAACTCGGATGGCGGTACGTCCGCGCGGGCAAATCGAAAGGTGACAGGTCGTAAAAAAAGGGGTCGTCACAATCCCACATCGCTTGGGGAAGTATGTGAAAATGAAACATATGTAAAGAGACCTTCTCAACATAGCAAGATGCGTTTTGGAGCACAATTGGCAACGGATCCCATAAGAACTCCGAAGTTAAAAGTGCTTCGGTGAGAGCAATTCCAGGTTGGGTGACCTTCTGGGAAGTTCTCGCCAAACAAAGCCGTGAGTGGAGGATATTGGGCTGCGGCCCAATCCCCAGAGAGGACAATATCTTGCTGGGAAAAGGGATCGTTACAAATGGTATCAGAGCCTGTACCAAACCGGAATGTGGCCAATGAGGACGTTGGGCCCCCGAGGGGGGGTGATTGTGATGACCCGAATATGCACATATGGGTACGATGGCTGCACGAACCGGAACTCGGATGGCGGTACGTCCGCGCGGGCGAACCGGAAGGTGACAGGTCGTAAAAAAAGGGGTTGTCACAATCTCACATTGCTTGGGGAAGTATATGGAAATGAAACATATGTAAAGAGACCTTCTCAACATAGCAAGATGCGTTTTGGAGCACAATTGGCAACGGATTCTATAAGAACTCCGAAGTTAAAAGTGCTTCGGTGAGAGCAATTCCAGGTTGGGTGACCTTCTGGGAAGTTCTCGCCAAACAAAGCCGTGAGGGGAGGATATTGGGCTGCGGCCCAATCCCCAGAGTGGACAATATCTTGCTGGGAAAAGGGATCGTTACAGTGCAGCCATCGTACACATACTTACACATCCGGGTCATTACAATCACCCTCCCTCGGGGGCCCAACGTCCTCATTGGCCACATTTTCGGTTGGTACAGGCTCTGATAGCATTTGTAACGATCTCTTTTCCCAGCAAGATATTTTCCGCTCTGGGGATTGGCCCGTAACCTAATATCCTTCCCTCACGGCTTTGTTTGGCGAGAACTTCCCGGAAGGTCACCCAACCTGGAATTGCTCTCGCTGAAGCACTTTTAACTTCGGAGTTCTTATGGGATCCGTTGTCAATTGTGCTCCAAAACGCGTCTTACTATCTTAGGAAGGTCTCTTTTACATATGTTTCATTTCTACATATTTCCTCAAGCGATGTGGGATTGTGACGACCCCCTTTTTACGACCCATCACCTTCCGGTTCGCCCGCGCGGACGTACCGCCATCCGGGTTCCGGTTCGTGCAGCCATCGTACACATACTTACACATCCGGGTCATCACAATTAGAACTACTGAAACAAAAGAGATCTGGTTCGAATCTCTTTGTGAAGAATAGACCCGAATAAAGTAATAATAATGCCACAAATAAATTCAAAGAGAAGAATAAAGGGAATAAGCCTAAAAGTGAAAATGTTGGCAAGGGTAATAATGAGTCTAGGAAGTGTTTCCACTGTGGCAATGTTGGTCACTTGAAGAAGAATTGCTTCGATTGGATTAAGAAAAATAAATCGGAGATTAATAAATCAAACCTTGCCTGTGAGAATAATCAGGATGATCATTTTGAGGTGTTTAATGTCACTGATTTAAAGTGCCCTGATACTTGGATGCTTGACTCTGGGTGTAGCTTTCACACGAGTCCTCATAAGGACTGGTTTGTCGATTTTCAGGAAGTTATGAATGAAACGGTGTTCATGGGAAATGACAACACTTGTGATGTTGTCGGTATGGGCAATATCATTCTGGACTTGGATTCTGGAAAAAGAATCAAGTTGACTAAGGTGAGGTATATACCTGGACTTAAGAGAAATTTGATTTCTCTAGGAGCCTTAGATAATTTGGGATGTGAAAGTAGGACTAGCAATGAGAGTATGCGAGTCCTCAAGAATGAGAAAATTGTTCTGACTGGTAGGAAAGTTGGCGGGTTATATATTATTGATGGCTTATGTAAGTCTAGTTCTATGAATACTGTGTCAGTTGATCCTAGTCTTGCTGCTACTGAGAAATGACATCTGAGATTAGGACATATGAGTCAAGGGGGACTTGACTCATTTAGTAAACAAGGGATGTTTGGAAATAACAAGATCTGTGATCTGAGCTTCTGTGACCCTTATGTTCTAGGGAAGCAACATAGGTTAAGTTTCAAGATTGCTTTGCATTTATCAAAAGCCAAACTTGACTATGTCCATGCCGATTTGTGGGGTCCAGCGAAATGTGACACACATGGAGGCAACAAATATTTCCTATCCATTATTGATGACTTTTCTAGGAGAGTCTAGGTGTTTCTTTTGAAAACCAAGGATGAAGCTTTCCTTAGGTTTAAGGATTGGAGGGTTTTAGAAGAAAACCAGTTAGGTACCAAGCTAAAGGCCCTTAGAACTGATAATGGGCTAGAGTTTGGTAATTCAGAATTCGATGAATATTGTAAGGCTTCTGGTATCCTAAGACATAGAACTGTTCGTAATACCCCTCAGTAAAATGGTGTTGCTGAGAGGATGAATAGGACCTTGTTGGAAAAGGCCAGATATCTTCTCTTCACTTATGGGTTGCCTAAGCCCTTTTGGGGGAAGCCTTATTTACTGCTGCTTATCTCGTCAATAGGAGTCCTCATAGGTCTCTAGAGATGAAGTGTCCTATGGAAGTATGGAATAATAGGAAGCCTAGTTTAGAACACCTTAGAATATTTGGATGTTCTGTTTACGCTCATATAAAGAAACTCGTGCCGATGGCGTTTAAAGAAACTCGTGCCGATGGCGTTTAAAGAAACTCGTGCCGATGGCGTTTAAAGAAACTCGTGCCGATGGCGTTTAAAGAAACTCGTGCCGATGGCATTCAAAGACTCATCTGCCGATGGCATTCAAAGACTCATCTGCCGATGGCATTCAAAGACTCATCTGCCGATGGCATTCAAAGACTCATCTGCCGATGGCATTCAAAGACTCATCTGCCGATGGCATTTTAAAGAAACTCGTGCCGATGGCGTTTAAAGAAACTCGTGCCGATGGCGTTTAAAGAAACTCGTGCCGATGGCGTTTAAAGAAACTCGTGCCGATGGCATTCAAAGACTCATCTGCCGATGGCATTCAAAGACTCATCTGCCGATGGCATTTTAAAGAAACTCGTGCCGATGGCGTTTAAAGAAACTCGTGCCGATGGCGTTTAAAGAAACTCGTGCCGATGGCGTTTAAAGAAACTCGTGCCGATGGCGTTTAAAGAAACTCGTGCCGATGGCGTTTAAAGAAACTCGTGCCGATGGCGTTTAAAGAAACTCGTGCCGATGGCGTTTAAAGAAACTCGTGCCGATGGCGTTTAAAGAAACTCGTGCCGATGGCGTTTAAAGAAACTCGTGCCGATGGCGTTTAAAGAAACTCGTGCCGATGGCGTTTAAAGAAACTCGTGCCGATGGCGTTTAAAGAAACTCGTGCCGATGGCGTTTAAAGAAACTCGTGCCGATGGCGTTTAAAGAAACTCGTGCCGATGGCGTTTAAAGAAACTCGTGCCGATGGCGTTTAAAGAAACTCGTGCCGATGGCGTTTAAAGAAACTCGTGCCGATGGCGTTTAAAGAAACTCGTGCCGATGGCGTTTAAAGAAACTCGTGCCGATGGCGTTTAAAGAAACTCGTGCCGATGGCGTTTAAAGAAACTCGTGCCGATGGCGTTTAAAGAAACTCGTGCCGATGGCGTTTAAAGAAACTCGTGCCGATGGCGTTTAAAGAAACTCGTGCCGATGGCGTTTAAAGAAACTCGTGCCGATGGCGTTTAAAGAAACTCGTGCCGATGGCGTTTAAAGAAACTCGTGCCGATGGCGTTTAAAGAAACTCGTGCCGATGGCGTTTAAAGAAACTCGTGCCGATGGCGTTTAAAGAAACTCGTGCCGATGGCGTTTAAAGAAACTCGTGCCGATGGCGTTTAAAGAAACTCGTGCCGATGGCGTTTAAAGAAACTCGTGCCGATGGCGTTTAAAGAAACTCGTGCCGATGGCGTTTAAAGAAACTCGTGCCGATGGCGTTTAAAGAAACTCGTGCCGATGGCGTTTAAAGAAACTCGTGCCGATGGCGTTTAAAGAAACTCGTGCCGATGGCGTTTAAAGAAACTCGTGCCGATGGCGTTTAAAGAAACTCGTGCCGATGGCGTTTAAAGAAACTCGTGCCGATGGCGTTTAAAGAAACTCGTGCCGATGGCGTTTAAAGAAACTCGTGCCGATGGCGTTTAAAGAAACTCGTGCCGATGGCGTTTAAAGAAACTCGTGCCGATGGCGTTTAAAGAAACTCGTGCCGATGGCGTTTAAAGAAACTCGTGCCGATGGCGTTTAAAGAAACTCGTGCCGATGGCGTTTAAAGAAACTCGTGCCGATGGCGTTTAAAGAAACTCGTGCCGATGGCGTTTAAAGAAACTCGTGCCGATGGCGTTTAAAGAAACTCGTGCCGATGGCGTTTAAAGAAACTCGTGCCGATGGCGTTTAAAGAAACTCGTGCCGATGGCATTCAAAGACTCATCTGCCGATGGCATTCAAAGACTCATCTGCCGATGGCATTTTAAAGAAACTCGTGCCGATGGCGTTTAAAGAAACTCGTGCCGATGGCGTTTAAAGATGCCGATTGCTTTGTAGCTGCATCTGCCGATGTCGTTCAAGGTTTCTCATGCCGATCACTAGACGACAAAACTCCAAGGACTCATCTGCCGATGGCATTCAAAGACTCATCTGCCGATGGCATTCAAAGACTCATCTGCCGATGGCCCCCCCCCCCCCCCCCCCCCCCCCCCCCCCCCCCCCCCCCCCCCCCCCCCCCCCCCCCCCCCCCCCCCCCCCCCCCCCCCCCCCCCCCCCCCCCCCCCCCCCCCCCCCCCCCCCCCCCCCCCCCCCCCCCCCCCCCCCCCCCCCCCCCCCCCCCCCCCCCCCCCCCCCCCCCCCCCCCCCCCCCCCCCCCCCCCCCCCCCCCCCCCCCCCCCCCCCCCCCCCCCCCCCCCCCCCCCCCCCCCCCCCCCCCCCCCCCCCCCCCCCCCCCCCCCCCCCCCCCCCCCCCCCCCCCCCCCCCCCCCCCCCCCCCCCCCCCCCCCCCCCCCCCCCCCCCCCCCCCCCCCCCCCCCCCCCCCCCCCCCCCCCCCCCCCCCCCCCCCCCCCCCCCCCCCCCCCCCCCCCCCCCCCCCCCCCCCCCCCCCCCCCCCCCCCCCCCCCCCCCCCCCCCCCCCCCCCCCCCCCCCCCCCCCCCCCCCCCCCCCCCCCCCCCCCCCCCCCCCCCCCCCCCCCCCCCCCCCCCCCCCCCCCCCCCCCCCCCCCCCCCCCCCCCCCCCCCCCCCCCCCCCCCCCCCCCCCCCCCCCCCCCCCCCCCCCCCCCCCCCCCCCCCCCCCCCCCCCCCCCCCCCCCCCCCCCCCCCCCCCCCCCCCCCCCCCCCCCCCCCCCCCCCCCCCCCCCCCCCCCCCCCCCCCCCCCCCCCCCCCCCCCCCCCCCCCCCCCCCCCCCCCCCCCCCCCCCCCCCCCCCCCCCCCCCCCCCCCCCCCCCCCCCCCCCCCCCCCCCCCCCCCCCCCCCCCCCCCCCCCCCCCCCCCCCCCCCCCCCCCCCCCCCCCCCCCCCCCCCCCCCCCCCCCCCCCCCCCCCCCCCCCCCCCCCCCCCCCCCCCCCCCCCCCCCCCCCCCCCCCCCCCCCCCCCCCCCCCCCCCCCCCCCCCCCCCCCCCCCCCCCCCCCCCCCCCCCCCCCCCCCCCCCCCCCCCCCCCCCCCCCCCCCCCCCCCCCCCCCCCCCCCCCCCCCCCCCCCCCCCCCCCCCCCCCCCCCCCCCCCCCCCCCCCCCCCCCCCCCCCCCCCCCCCCCCCCCCCCCCCCCCCCCCCCCCCCCCCCCCCCCCCCCCCCCCCCCCCCCCCCCCCCCCCCCCCCCCCCCCCCCCCCCCCCCCCCCCCCCCCCCCCCCCCCCCCCCCCCCCCCCCCCCCCCCCCCCCCCCCCCCCCCCCCCCCCCCCCCCCCCCCCCCCCCCCCCCCCCCCCCCCCCCCCCCCCCCCCCCCCCCCCCCCCCCCCCCCCCCCCCCCCCCCCCCCCCCCCCCCCCCCCCCCCCCCCCCCCCCCCCCCCCCCCCCCCCCCCCCCCCCCCCCCCCCCCCCCCCCCCCCCCCCCCCCCCCCCCCCCCCCCCCCCCCCCCCCCCCCCCCCCCCCCCCCCCCCCCCCCCCCCCCCCCCCCCCCCCCCCCCCCCCCCCCCCCCCCCCCCCCCCCCCCCCCCCCCCCCCCCCCCCCCCCCCCCCCCCCCCCCCCCCCCCCCCCCCCCCCCCCCCCCCCCCCCCCCCCCCCCCCCCCCCCCCCCCCCCCCCCCCCCCCCCCCCCCCCCCCCCCCCCCCCCCCCCCCCCCCCCCCCCCCCCCCCCCCCCCCCCCCCCCCCCCCCCCCCCCCCCCCCCCCCCCCCCCCCCCCCCCCCCCCCCCCCCCCCCCCCCCCCCCCCCCCCCCCCCCCCCCCCCCCCCCCCCCCCCCCCCCCCCCCCCCCCCCCCCCCCCCCCCCCCCCCCCCCCCCCCCCCCCCCCCCCCCCCCCCCCCCCCCCCCCCCCCCCCCCCCCCCCCCCCCCCCCCCCCCCCCCCCCCCCCCCCCCCCCCCCCCCCCCCCCCCCCCCCCCCCCCCCCCCCCCCCCCTCTTAGACAATTACGGTCCTACAATTGGTATCAAAGCAAGGTTTATATATTGTCTAAGTTGTCTATCTGAGATATACTGTGATATCTGTAAGAAGAAGAAGAAGAAGAAGAAGAAGAAGAAGAAGAAGAAGAAGAAGAAGAAGAAGAAGAAGAAGAAGAAGAAGAAGAAGAAGAAGAAGAAGAAGAAGAAGAAGAAGAAGAAGAAGAAGAAGAAGAAGAAGAAGAAGAAGAAGAAGAAGAAGAAGAAGAAGAAGAAGAAGAAGAAGAAGAAGAAGAAGAAGAAGAAGAAGAAGAAGAAGAAGAAGAAGAAGAAGAAGAAGAAGAAGAAGAAGAAGAAGAAGAAGAAGAAGAAGAAGAAGAAGAAGAAGAAGAAGAAGAAGAAGAAGAAGAAGAAGAAGAAGAAGAAGAAGAAGAAGAAGAAGAAGAAGAAGAAGAAGAAGAAGAAGAAGAAGAAGAAGAAGAAGAAGAAGAAGAAGAAGAAGAAGAAGAAGAAGAAGAAGAAGAAGAAGAAGAAGAAGAAGAAGAAGAAGAAGAAGAAGAAGAAGAAGAAGAAGAAGAAGAAGAAGAAGAAGAAGAAGAAGAAGAAGAAGAAGAAGAAGAAGAAGAAGAAGAAGAAGAAGAAGAAGAAGAAGAAGAAGAAGAAGAAGAAGAAGAAGAAGAAGAAGAAGAAGAAGAAGAAGAAGAAGAAGAAGAAGAAGAAGAAGAAGAAGAAGAAGAAGAAGAAGAAGAAGAAGAAGAAGAAGAAGAAGAAGAAGAAGAAGAAGAAGAAGAAGAAGAAGAAGAAGAAGAAGAAGAAGAAGAAGAAGAAGAAGAAGAAGAAGAAGAAGAAGAAGAAGAAGAAGAAGAAGAAGAAGAAGAAGAAGAAGAAGAAGAAGAAGAAGAAGAAGAAGAAGAAGAAGAAGAAGAAGAAGAAGAAGAAGAAGAAGAAGAAGAAGAAGAAGAAGAAGAAGAAGAAGAAGAAGAAGAAGAAGAAGAAGAAGAAGAAGAAGAAGAAGAAGAAGAAGAAGAAGAAGAAGAAGAAGAAGAAGAAGAAGAAGAAGAAGAAGAAGAAGAAGAAGAAGAAGAAGAAGAAGAAGAAGAAGAAGAAGAAGAAGAAGAAGAAGAAGAAGAAGAAGAAGAAGAAGAAGAAGAAGAAGAAGAAGAAGAAGAAGAAGAAGAAGAAGAAGAAGAAGAAGAAGAAGAAGAAGAAGAAGAAGAAGAAGAAGAAGAAGAAGAAGAAGAAGAAGAAGAAGAAGAAGAAGAAGAAGAAGAAGAAGAAGAAGAAGAAGAAGAAGAAGAAGAAGAAGAAGAAGAAGAAGAAGAAGAAGAAGAAGAAGAAGAAGAAGAAGAAGAAGAAGAAGAAGAAGAAGAAGAAGAAGAAGAAGAAGAAGAAGAAGAAGAAGAAGAAGAAGAAGAAGAAGAAGAAGAAGAAGAAGAAGAAGAAGAAGAAGAAGAAGAAGAAGAAGAAGAAGAAGAAGAAGAAGAAGAAGAAGAAGAAGAAGAAGAAGAAGAAGAAGAAGAAGAAGAAGAAGAAGAAGAAGAAGAAGAAGAAGAAGAAGAAGAAGAAGAAGAAGAAGAAGAAGAAGAAGAAGAAGAAGAAGAAGAAGAAGAAGAAGAAGAAGAAGAAGAAGAAGAAGAAGAAGAAGAAGAAGAAGAAGAAGAAGAAGAAGAAGAAGAAGAAGAAGAAGAAGAAGAAGAAGAAGAAGAAGAAGAAGAAGAAGAAGAAGAAGAAGAAGAAGAAGAAGAAGAAGAAGAAGAAGAAGAAGAAGAAGAAGAAGAAGAAGAAGAAGAAGAAGAAGAAGAAGAAGAAGAAGAAGAAGAAGAAGAAGAAGAAGAAGAAGAAGAAGTTGATGAGGACATAGCACTCATCACAAGGAGATTCAGCAAATTCCTGCAAAGGAAGAGGATGCAAGGAAGAAGATTTCCGAAAGGTGAAAGGCCACAAAAGGAGAAGGAAATTACATGTTTTGGATGTGGAAAGCCAGGACATATGAAGGCCGATTGTCCACAGGCCAAGAAGTTTCCCAAAAAGTTCAAGAAGAAGGCTATGAAAGCCACGTGGGATGAAAGTGAAGGTGACACCTCTTCTTCCGATGATGATGATGATGATGATGATGATGATGATGATGATGATGATGATGATGATGATGATGATGATGATGATGATGATGATGATGATGATGATGATGATGATGATGATGATGATGATGATGATGATGATGATGATGATGATGATGATGATGATGATGATGATGATGATGATGATGATGATGATGATGATGATGATGATGATGATGATGATGATGATGATGATGATGATGATGATGATGATGATGATGATGATGATGATGATGATGATGATGATGATGATGATGATGATGATGATGATGATGATGATGATGATGATGATGATGATGATGATGATGATGATGATGATGATGATGATGATGATGATGATGATGATGATGATGATGATGATGATGATGATGATGATGATGATGATGATGATGATGATGATGATGATGATGATGATGATGATGATGATGATGATGATGATGATGATGATGATGATGATGATGATGATGATGATGATGATGATGATGATGATGATGATGATGATGATGATGATGATGATGATGATGATGATGATGATGATGATGATGATGATGATGATGATGATGATGATGATGATGATGATGATGATGATGATGATGATGATGATGATGATGATGATGATGATGATGATGATGATGATGATGATGATGATGATGATGATGATGATGATGATGATGATGATGATGATGATGATGATGATGATGATGATGATGATGATGATGATGATGATGATGATGATGATGATGATGATGATGATGATGATGATGATGATGATGATGATGATGATGATGATGATGATGATGATGATGATGATGATGATGATGATGATGATGATGATGATGATGATGATGATGATGATGATGATGATGATGATGATGATGATGATGATGATGATGATGATGATGATGATGATGATGATGATGATGATGATGATGATGATGATGATGATGATGATGATGATGATGATGATGATGATGATGATGATGATGATGATGATGATGATGATGATGATGATGATGATGATGATGATGATGATGATGATGATGATGATGATGATGATGATGATGATGATGATGATGATGATGATGATGATGATGATGATGATGATGATGATGATGATGATGATGATGATGATGATGATGATGATGATGATGATGATGATGATGATGATGATGATGATGATGATGATGATGATGATGATGATGATGATGATGATGATGATGATGATGATGATGATGATGATGATGATGATGATGATGATGATGATGATGATGATGATGATGATGATGATGATGATGATGATGATGATGATGATGATGATGATGATGATGATGATGATGATGATGATGATGATGATGATGATGATGATGATGATGATGATGATGATGATGATGATGATGATGATGATGATGATGATGATGATGATGATGATGATGATGATGATGATGATGATGATGATGATGATGATGATGATGATGATGATGATGATGATGATGATGATGATGATGATGATGATGATGATGATGATGATGATGATGATGATGATGATGATGATGATGATGATGATGATGATGATGATGATGATGATGATGATGATGATGATGATGATGATGATGATGATGATGATGATGATGATGATGATGATGATGATGATGATGATGATGATGATGGAAACTTGGTAGATGCTTTTAATGATCTAGTGAAACAATTCAGTATGTTAAAAACTAAGTACATTGCATTGAAAAAGGAAAAAGTAAGCCTGAGTGTAAACTTCAATGGGTTCCTAAGGGAACCAGACCTAACTCAAGGACCCAACAGGTTTGGGTACCAAAGAAGACAACTTGATCTTCTGTTTTGCAGGTTGAAGGTTCTCCTGAAAGAAATCAATGGTACCTCGACAGTGGATGCTCGAGGCATATGACAGGAGACTCAACCAAGTTTGCAGTTGTCAATAAAAAGAAAGGGAGTGTAACTTTTGGTGGAAATCAAAAAGGGAAAATTGTTGGCATCGGCAACATAGGTAACTGCATTAATCCCATCATTGAAAATGTTTTATTAGTTGTTGGATTAAAGCATAACTTACTGAGTATTAGCCAATTATGCGATAAAGGATATGAAGTGATTTTTAAATCTAACTCCTGCATAATTAAAGATGCATCTAATGATAAAACTCTGTTCACTGGTTATAGAAAAGAAAATATCTATGTTATTGATATGGATGTTGTTGAGCATGTTAATGAGAAATGCTTTGCTGTTAATTCTTCTCATGATGCTTGGATTTGGCATAGAAGATTAGGACACGTAGGAATGGATACCTTAGCTAAGATTACTAAGGATAATTTAGTTAGAGGGATTCCTAAGATATCCTTTGAAAAGGATAAGGTCTGTGAGGCTTGTCAAATGGGCAAGCAGATCAAATCTTCTTTTAAATTGAAGAGTGAAATATCTACCTCTAAGCCTCTCCAACTCCTTCACATGGACCTTTTCGGTCCTTCCAATACAGCAAGTCTAGGTGGCAAATTCTATGCCTTTGTCATTGTTGATGACTTCTCTAGGTTTTCTTGGGTGTTCTTTTTAAAGTCTAAGGATGAGACTTTTGACACCTTCTCTAGTTTTAGGAAAAGAGTTCAAAATGAAAAGGAGCTCACCATTATTGCTATTCGTAGTGATCATGGTGGAGAATTTGAAAATGAAAGATTTGAACTCCTGTGTCTCAAACATGGAATTGAGCACAACTTTTCATCTCCTAGAACCCCTCAGCAAAATGGTGTTGTTGAGAGGAAAAATAGATCTCTCCAAGAACTTGCCCGAACCATGCTAAATGAGAATTCCCTTCCCAAATACTTCTGGGCTGAAGCTGTTGCTACAGCTTGCTATGTTCTTAATAGAGTCTCCATAAGGCCAATCTTAGAGAAAACTCCATATGAACTCTGGAGTGGAAAAACTTCTTCTGTTAAGTATTTTAAAGCCTTTGGCAGTAAATGCTTCATCCTTAACACTAAGGCATAACTTACTGAGTATTAGCCAATTATGCGATAAAGGATATGAAGTGATTTTTAAATCTAACTCCTGCATAATTAAAGATGCATCTAATGATAAAACTCTGTTCTCTGGTTATAGAAAAGAAAATATCTATGTTATTGATATGGATGTTGTTGAGCATGTTAATGAGAAATGCTTTGCTGTTAATTCTTCTCATGATGCTTGGATTTGGCATAGAAGATTAGGACACGTAGGAATGGATACCTTAGCTAAGATTACTAAGGATAATTTAGTTAGAGGGATTCCTAAGATATCCTTTGAAAAGGATAAGGTCTGTGAGGCTTGTCAAATGGGCAAGCAGATCAAATCTTCTTTTAAATTGAAGAGTGAAATATCTACCTCTAAGCCTCTCCAACTCCTTCACATGGACCTTTTCGGTCCTTCCAATACAGCAAGTCTAGGTGGCAAATTCTATGCCTTTGTCATTGTTGATGACTTCTCTAGGTTTTCTTGGGTGTTCTTTTTAAAGTCTAAGGATGAGACTTTTGACACCTTCTCTAGTTTTAGGAAAAGAGTTCAAAATGAAAAGGAGCTCACCATTATTGCTATTCGTAGTGATCATGGTGGAGAATTTGAAAATGAAAGATTTGAACTCCTGTGTCTCAAACATGGAATTGAGCACAACTTTTCATCTCCTAGAACCCCTCAGCAAAATGGTGTTGTTGAGAGGAAAAATAGATCTCTCAGGAAGAGGGTATTGATTTTGAGGAATCTTTTGCCCCTGTAGCTAGACTAGTTGCTAAGGGATACTCTCAGGAAGAGGGTATTGATTTTGAGGAATCTTTTGCCCCTGTAGCTAGACTAGTTGCTAAGGGATACTCTCAGGAAGAGGGTATTGATTTTGAGGAATCTTTTGCCCCTGTAGCTAGACTAGTTGCTAAGGGATACTCTCAGGAAGAGGGTATTGATTTTGAGGAATCTTTTGCCCCTGTAGCTAGACTAGAGTCTATCAGGATGCTCTTAGCTTTTGCTTGTCACAAAAACTTCACACTCTTTCAAATGGATGTAAAGAGTGCCTTTTTAAATGGATATATTATGGAAGAAGTTTATGTAGAGCAGCCTTTAGGTTTTGAATCATTTGATAAACCCAGTCATGTCTACAAACTTAGAAAAGCTCTTTATGGTCTTAAACAGGCTCCTAGAGCTTGGTATGACAGGTTGAAGAATTTCCTTGAAGAAAGAAATTTCAAAAAGGGTAACTCTGATTCAACCCTGTTTACCATGCAAAAGGACAATGATATTTTGCTGGTTCAAATTTATGTCGATGACATCATTTTTGGATCAACCAATGTCCACTTGTGTAATGAGTTTTCCTCCCTCATGCAAAGTGAATTTGAAATGAGTATGATGGGGGAGTTAAAGTTTTTCTTAGGATTCCAAATTAGTCAATCTCCTGATGGAATTTCTTCTGTCAAGAAAAGTATATTAAAGAACTTCTTAAGAGATTTGGTTTAGAATCTGTCAAACCTTCTAGAACTCCCATGAGTACCACAACAAAATTGGATAAAGATGAAAATGGAATAAATGTGGATATAAAGAAATATCGTGGTATGATCGGATCTTTGCTATACCTAACTGCCAGTAGACCAGACATTCTGTTTAGCGTATGTCTCTGTGCTAGGTTTCAAGCTGCCCCTAAGGAGTCTCACTTATCTGCTGTTAAACGGATTTTTAAATATCTAAGTGGGACAATTGACTTAGGACTCTGGTATCCGAAAGGTACCTCTTTTGATCTTATAGGATATTCTGATTCTGACTATGCTGGTAGTCTTATTGATAGAAAAAGCACTAGTGGCACTTGTCAGTTCCTAGGAGAATCTCTAGTGTCTTGGTATTCGAAGAAACAGAATTCTGTTGCATTGTCAACTGCTGAGAGTGAATATATTGCTGCTGGTAGTTGTTGTGCACAAATGCTTTGGATGAAACAGACTTTGGAAGATTACAATCTGTTTTATGATAGGATTCCTATTCGGTGTGATAACACCAGTGCCATTAACATTTCTAAAAATCCTATTCAACACTCTAGAACAAAGCACATAGATGTCAGATATCACTTCATCCGAGATCATGTTCAAAGAGGTGATATTTCTTTAGAATTCGTTAACTCTGTAGATCAATTAGCAGACATTTTTACTAAGCCTCTAGATGAGAAAACCTTCAATAATATAAGAATAAGGTTAGGACTCATTCGGTTTGAGAAAAACTAAGGCTCTTCCTCTGTTGGTAAATCTTAAGTGTTAGAGTTTTTCTTTTCTGTGAAGGCATCGGTAGATGCCGTTCTAGTCTCTAAGGATCGGCAGATGCATTTCTATCGGTAGATGAAATGTTTTCCTTAATCTGCCGCCACGTGTTCTCCATCGAAAGATATCGGTGTTACACGTGTGACTTCTTAGTCGGACAACTCTGTTTGTCTTTTAAACTCGTCTTTCACTGCCGACTCACTTCATCTTTCGCGCTCTTTCTGAAACCCCCTGCCCTACCAAACCTTCTCTGTCGAATCCTCTACAAGAAATGGAATCTCAAGGTCAATCATCTCGCACCGTTCCCAAACCAGCAAAGAAGAAGGTCAATGTTTATGCTCGAGAGATTCCTCGTGGCACAGAGTGGCCATCTTTCTACTTTGTCTCTCAAGCTACTGAGGTAAAATATCTCAATGATTATCAGTACCGATCGTTGATTCTTAGTAAAGGTCTTTTCTTTGAAAAGCTAGCTGGTTTGGACATTATTGAACCCTTGACGGATCTGGGGTTAATAGGTTTATTTGAAACCGAATCTTTCTACTACCCAGAAGCAATTAAAATGTTTTATGCAAACCTTAGCTTTGCCTCTGATCACCCGTCCATTTCGAGTTATGTTTATAATAAACACATTGTGATCACTCCTCAGTCCATCAATGCCCTTCTGGGTGCTTCTCATTTGGACAACTGCCCTTTCAAGTATGTGACAGGGCATGAGCTACCTTTCATTGGAACGTCTGATGGAGATCAATTTCTTAGAGAAATTGCAGTGGACCCCAACCAAACATATGATCAATTAAAAGGCAATCATCTGCTACCTAGAGCCAAACTATTCCGTCATATGATTGACTTCAATATTGTTCCCAAGGGTGGACATTATAACGAGGTGAGCGCATTGGAACTATTTGTTCTGTTTGCCCTCTACTTTAAAAGACCCTTCAACATTGGATACATAGTTATTCGAAGGATGATTCTTGCCGTTTCCTCCAAGGTTTCTTCCTTACCGTATAATTTGCTTCTTATGCGGTTATTTGTCAAGCTGGACATTGCTTTTCCTGAGGAGATTGCACCTGTGGTTCTTAAGGACGGAAATTATTATTCCCAAATCACTCTAAGCAAGATGGGAATTAATTTTGTCAGCAAGGAAAAGCCAATCATGAAAAAGCCGAAGCAAAAGGCTACTATGGCAGTTCCTGTCAGGCGTGGTAAGAGGAAACTTATCCTGCCAGAGGAATCTGCTGAAGAAGAAGGTGCTTCAGGTCTTCCTGTCAGTGCCATTTCCCCTTCCCTTTCTAGGGAGTCTAGCTCAGAACCAGAACCTTCTCCTCTGAAGCGTAGGCACAAAACTACTTCCTTCTCTACAGCATCTCTCTCAGAGGCAACCTCTGTTCCCTCTCTTTTGCCTCCTCCAATTCCAGAACAACCTCAATCACCTCCCCCTTCTCTTATCTTGCCTTCTCAGCCTGCCTTTCCCTCCATCTCTCCACTGATGCAAGCCATTACTTCAATTTTCCAACATGGCCCCCCACCAGCACCATCAGTCCCTCCATCTCCAGTCCAACTTCTTTCTCCACCGGCTATACCTTCACCACCTTCATCTCCAATCCCGACTACTCCCCTCAGTACTCCTCCTTCTACTCCTCCACCTCCACCTCAATCTCCAATCAGATTGCCCTCACCAGCTCCTCCATCACCTGTCCAACCAGCTCCTCCATCCCCTCCACTCCTTCCTGCTCTGCCATCCATACCAACCATTCCTCTAACCTATCAGAGGAGATTCTCACTGAATGAGACTCGATATTCTGAGCTGAAAGCCTCTATTGACCGCATTGAGTCTGCTCTCAGTACCATGGAAAGTCGGATTGAACAGTCTCTGGATGCCAAACTTGTAAAGAATCACAAAGACTTGTCCACTGACTTAGATTCTGGTCTTGGTTTGCTGACTCAAAAAGTGGATGCTGATCGGCGCATGATTGTCAGGGAAATTGAGAAACTCCAATCCTCCATTGCTACCTTGACACCTGAACCTGAACCTGAACCCGACCTGCCCTCAAGTTCTGTTCCTTGTTTTAAAGAAACTCGTGCCGATGGCGTTTAAAGATGTTCATGCCGATTGCTTTGTAGCTGCATCTGCCGATGTCGTTCAAGGTTTCTCATGCCGATCACTAGACGACAAAACTCCAAGGACTCATCTGCCAATAGCTTACGAAGATTCAAATGCCGATGGCATTTTAAAGAAACTCGTGCCGATGGCGTTTAAAGATGTTCATGCCGATTGCTTTGTAGCTGCATCTGCCGATGTCGTTCAAGGTTTCTCATGCCGATCACTAGACGACAAAACTCCAAGGACTCATCTGCCAATAGCTTACGAAGATTCAAATGCCGATGGCATTTTAAAGAAACTCGTGCCGATGGCGTTTAAAGATGTTCATGCCGATTGCTTTGTAGCTGCATCTGCCGATGTCGTTCAAGGTTTCTCATGCCGATCACTAGACGACAAAACTCCAAGGACTCATCTGCCAATAGCTTACGAAGATTCAAATGCCGATGGCATTTTAAAGAAACTCGTGCCGATGGCGTTTAAAGATGTTCATGCCGATTGCTTTGTAGCTGCATCTGCCGATGTCGTTCAAGGTTTCTCATGCCGATCACTAGACGACAAAACTCCAAGGACTCATCTGCCAATAGCTTACGAAGATTCAAATGCCGATGGCATTTTAAAGAAACTCGTGCCGATGGCGTTTAAAGATGTTCATGCCGATTGCTTTGTAGCTGCATCTGCCGATGTCGTTCAAGGTTTCTCATGCCGATCACTAGACGACAAAACTCCAAGGACTCATCTGCCAATAGCTTACGAAGATTCAAATGCCGATGGCATTTTAAAGAAACTCGTGCCGATGGCGTTTAAAGATGTTCATGCCGATTGCTTTGTAGCTGCATCTGCCGATGTCGTTCAAGGTTTCTCATGCCGATCACTAGACGACAAAACTCCAAGGACTCATCTGCCAATAGCTTACGAAGATTCAAATGCCGATGGCATTTTAAAGAAACTCGTGCCGATGGCGTTTAAAGATGTTCATGCCGATTGCTTTGTAGCTGCATCTGCCGATGTCGTTCAAGGTTTCTCATGCCGATCACTAGACGACAAAACTCCAAGGACTCATCTGCCAATAGCTTACGAAGATTCAAATGCCGATGGCATTTTAAAGAAACTCGTGCCGATGGCGTTTAAAGATGTTCATGCCGATTGCTTTGTAGCTGCATCTGCCGATGTCGTTCAAGGTTTCTCATGCCGATCACTAGACGACAAAACTCCAAGGACTCATCTGCCAATAGCTTACGAAGATTCAAATGCCGATGGCATTTTAAAGAAACTCGTGCCGATGGCGTTTAAAGATGTTCATGCCGATTGCTTTGTAGCTGCATCTGCCGATGTCGTTCAAGGTTTCTCATGCCGATCACTAGACGACAAAACTCCAAGGACTCATCTGCCAATAGCTTACGAAGATTCAAATGCCGATGGCATTTTAAAGAAACTCGTGCCGATGGCGTTTAAAGATGTTCATGCCGATTGCTTTGTAGCTGCATCTGCCGATGTCGTTCAAGGTTTCTCATGCCGATCACTAGACGACAAAACTCCAAGGACTCATCTGCCAATAGCTTACGAAGATTCAAATGCCGATGGCATTTTAAAGAAACTCGTGCCGATGGCGTTTAAAGAAACTCGTGCCGATGGCGTTTAAAGAAACTCGTGCCGATGGCGTTTAAAGAAACTCGTGCCGATGGCGTTTAAAGATGCCGATTGCTTTGTAGCTGCATCTGCCGATGTCGTTCAAGGTTTCTCATGCCGATCACTAGACGACAAAACTCCAAGGCCCCCCCCCCCCCCCCCCCCCCCCCCCCCCCCCCCCCCCCCCCCCCCCCCCCCCCCCCCCCCCCCCCCCCCCCCCCCCCCCCCCCCCCCCCCCCCCCCCCCCCCCCCCCCCCCCCCCCCCCCCCCCCCCCCCCCCCCCCCCCCCCCCCCCCCCCCCCCCCCCCCCCCCCCCCCCCCCCCCCCCCCCCCCCCCCCCCCCCCCCCCCCCCCCCCCCCCCCCCCCCCCCCCCCCCCCCCCCCCCCCCCCCCCCCCCCCCCCCCCCCCCCCCCCCCCCCCCCCCCCCCCCCCCCCCCCCCCCCCCCCCCCCCCCCCCCCCCCCCCCCCCCCCCCCCCCCCCCCCCCCCCCCCCCCCCCCCCCCCCCCCCCCCCCCCCCCCCCCCCCCCCCCCCCCCCCCCCCCCCCCCCCCCCCCCCCCCCCCCCCCCCCCCCCCCCCCCCCCCCCCCCCCCCCCCCCCCCCCCCCCCCCCCCCC
Source organism: Begonia masoniana (assembly GCA_022432975.1). Classification (NCBI taxonomy): domain Eukaryota; kingdom Viridiplantae; phylum Streptophyta; class Magnoliopsida; order Cucurbitales; family Begoniaceae; genus Begonia; species Begonia masoniana. The sequence continues at coordinate 11,235,192 of CM039502.1, forward strand.
CCCCCCCCCCCCCCCCCCCCCCCCCCCCCCCCCCCCCCCCCCCCCCCCCCCCCCCCCCCCCCCCCCCCCCCCCCCCCCCCCCCCCCCCCCCCCCCCCCCCCCCCCCCCCCCCCCCCCCCCCCCCCCCCCCCCCCCCCCCCCCCCCCCCCCCCCCCCCCCCCCCCCCCCCCCCCCCCCCCCCCCCCCCCCCCCCCCCCCCCCCCCCCCCCCCCCCCCCCCCCCCCCCCCCCCCCCCCCCCCCCCCCCCCCCCCCCCCCCCCCCCCCCCCCCCCCCCCCCCCCCCCCCCCCCCCCCCCCCCCCCCCCCCCCCCCCCCCCCCCCCCCCCCCCCCCCCCCCCCCCCCCCCCCCCCCCCCCCCCCCCCCCCCCCCCCCCCCCCCCCCCCCCCCCCCCCCCCCCCCCCCCCCCCCCCCCCCCCCCCCCCCCCCCCCCCCCCCCCCCCCCCCCCCCCCCCCCCCCCCCCCCCCCCCCCCCCCCCCCCCCCCCCCCCCCCCCCCCCCCCCCCCCCCCCCCCCCCCCCCCCCCCCCCCCCCCCCCCCCCCCCCCCCCCCCCCCCCCCCCCCCCCCCCCCCCCCCCCCCCCCCCCCCCCCCCCCCCCCCCCCCCCCCCCCCCCCCCCCCCCCCCCCCCCCCCCCCCCCCCCCCCCCCCCCCCCCCCCCCCCCCCCCCCCCCCCCCCCCCCCCCCCCCCCCCCCCCCCCCCCCCCCCCCCCCCCCCCCCCCCCCCCCCCCCCCCCCCCCCCCCCCCCCCCCCCCCCCCCCCCCCCCCCCCCCCCCCCCCCCCCCCCCCCCCCCCCCCCCCCCCCCCCCCCCCCCCCCCCCCCCCCCCCCCCCCCCCCCCCCCCCCCCCCCCCCCCCCCCCCCCCCCCCCCCCCCCCCCCCCCCCCCCCCCCCCCCCCCCCCCCCCCCCCCCCCCCCCCCCCCCCCCCCCCCCCCCCCCCCCCCCCCCCCCCCCCCCCCCCCCCCCCCCCCCCCCCCCCCCCCCCCCCCCCCCCCCCCCCCCCCCCCCCCCCCCCCCCCCCCCCCCCCCCCCCCCCCCCCCCCCCCCCCCCCCCCCCCCCCCCCCCCCCCCCCCCCCCCCCCCCCCCCCCCCCCCCCCCCCCCCCCCCCCCCCCCCCCCCCCCCCCCCCCCCCCCCCCCCCCCCCCCCCCCCCCCCCCCCCCCCCCCCCCCCCCCCCCCCCCCCCCCCCCCCCCCCCCCCCCCCCCCCCCCCCCCCCCCCCCCCCCCCCCCCCCCCCCCCCCCCCCCCCCCCCCCCCCCCCCCCCCCCCCCCCCCCCCCCCCCCCCCCCCCCCCCCCCCCCCCCCCCCCCCCCCCCCCCCCCCCCCCCCCCCCCCCCCCCCCCCCCCCCCCCCCCCCCCCCCCCCCCCCCCCCCCCCCCCCCCCCCCCCCCCCCCCCCCCCCCCCCCCCCCCCCCCCCCCCCCCCCCCCCCCCCCCCCCCCCCCCCCCCCCCCCCCCCCCCCCCCCCCCCCCCCCCCCCCCCCCCCCCCCCCCCCCCCCCCCCCTCTTAGACAATTACGGTCCTACAAGTAGGAGGGAGGTTATTCTTAACCATAGGTTCTCTTATGCTGAGCTTGTATATGTAGCTCTTGTTGCTTCTTTGGAAGTTAGACAAAGTGAACCAAATAGTCATCAAGAAGCTATTAGTTCTACTGATTTTGACAAATGGCTGGGTGCCATGAAGGAGGAGAATATTCCTTATTCTAATGTGATAGGGTCAGTCATTTATGTTATTATCAGTACTAGGTCAGATTTGTCATTTGCTATATCTTTATTGAGTAAGTTTATGTCAAATCCTGGGTATGATCATTGGGTAGCCTTGAAGTGGGTTGTAGCATATATAAATAGTACTATTGATGTTGGTCTGTGCTATGGTAATAGAAATGCTGCATTTGATCTTGTGGGATTTGTAGATGCTGATTTTGCAGGTAACAGGGATGAGGGGAACTCAACTACAGCTTACTGTTTCACGTTGGGAAGGAATTGTATTGTGTGGAAGTCACAATTACAACCCATAGTAGTGTTGTCCACCACGGAGGCGGAGTATATAGCGATTGCAGATGCTATGAAGGAAGTCGTGTGGTTGCAAGGTCTACTAAAGGAAGCTAAGTTGCTAAACTCTATTTCTGTTATATATTGTGATAATCAAAGTGCAATACATCTTAGTAGGAATCCTGTATATCATGAAAGAACTAAACATATTAATGTTAGATATCATTTTATTAGAGATTTGATTTCTACTAATGTTGTGAATTTGTTGAAGGTACCAACGGAAGACAATCCTGCAGACATGGGCACAAAGATTGTTTCAAATACCAAGTTCAAGCATTGTTTGAATTTGTTATTTGTTAACTGATCTTCATCGGTCCGAGCTGCGAAGCAGTTATAGGAGTTCGTGCACTATGAGTTGACGGTTAGTGGGTTAGATTGGACTTTAAGGTGGAGATTGTTGTATGAAGCTCATTTTAACCTATGTATCTCAAGCTCAAGCCCATTACTTATTTAAGTCATTTGTTGTATTAAAATAAAGGGGGTGTTCTGAAAAGTTAAAATAGAATACAGAGAAGGTGAGTAAGTTCCAAAGAAGAAAGATATAAAAAACAGAGAGAGTGCGAGGGCAGAAAGAGGAAGCGATTTCTTGGCTCCCAAGTGCTCTCGGTTCCACAGACGACGGTGACGACGAAGGAGGAGGCGAACCTTGGATCCGGTGGTGGCGATCGTCTTGATTGCTAAAGGCAGGAAGTTCTCTAGGGCTCGAACCAGGTTGAGTTCGAGCATCCAGTTAGGTTTCGTGTTTCTCAATCTTTGTTGTTTCTTCTGTGGTGTTCTTTATACAATCATCACTTATAGTGCATGAGTTCCTCCTGTGGAACTCAACGTGGATGTAGCCGGATTTATCGGTGAACCACGGTAAAATTCTTGTGTTGACTGTGTACAATTCTTTTTCGTTGTCTAGCTTAAGAAATAAGAAAAAATTAAACTGATTAGAACGTAATATAATTACAACATTAGGTAACCGTTGTTGTAATTAATAATAGGAAGAACTGAAAATTCATTGAATCCTTGTTAGAAAAAGACAATAGTTAACAATCTTCATTTAAATCATCTTGTAAAATTGTTTTCATCAAAATGTGGTCCATGCCCTAACAAAAAGGCATTAAAGATTTTATCCAATAAATTATACTATGAAAACAAAATAATTTTGATAAAATAGGTCGGGTATTTTTTTAGTTTCTAATTATTTATATATGTCGTTCAATTAGATGGTATAAAATATCATAACCCACGATAATGGTTTTAGAAACTTTGTTAAATTGTTTGTGTTTTACTCGATAAATTGGCTAATACTAGGCTGGACAAAACCGGCCTAAACCCATAGTTATAATCAACTCTAATAATTTAGTTTAAATTTTATGAGGATTTTTTATTTATTTGTGTTATTAGATTGAGTTAATTCCACAAAAAATAAGTAACCGTCAAGACATGTTCAGTTTTTGAATTCTTAACAAAATATCCAATATCTAAAACGACAAACATTAAATGAGGCCAGCTAAGAGCAAGTGTGTTATTTGAGGTGTGGTCTTAATGGGTGGCATAATGACATGATCCATAATGGCTCCACAATTTCAGGTATCAAACCATATAATAAAGTAGCCACATTACTATAATGCTTTTAAATAAGTTTACATACCCATGTTACAGGACAAAAAGACATTTGATACCCACACATAAATATATACACTCATGCATACATATATATAGTTGAACCGACCTAGTCCAAAGAAATTAAACACGGGCTTAGATTGGACAAAAAATGATAGTCTATTAGATCATGTCTTTTTTGTTTTTTTTTTTTATTTCTAAGCTTAGACCATGACTCTAAATATTGAGTCCCAAACAAATGTTATGGCAAACGAAACTTATGGTACTGTGGTGTCATATGTCCCAAATGGCAACTCTAACAACATGATTGGTGGTCTAAATTATATTTTGTTAAGAAAATATGACAATTTTTTTGCAGTGTCAAGACACAAGACTACTTAAGTCTTGACACCCCCGTTATAATATTTGATGTCTTGTGGATCGGATGTCAGGCTGTTGAATAAAGTCTACAAGTTGAATCTTCCATTTAAAACTAGGTACAAGTTTATTGTTGGGGTGGAAAAAACCGACCGGAACACAGTTTTAACTGGAACGAAAGTTTCAGTCTGGTTTTGACCACTATAGGAACTAGTTCCAATTCTAAATTCTCAAGACTCCGGTTGACAGTCTAACTTACAATTTCAATGGTAAAAAATTGTGAAAACTGAACCGTAGATAAAAAAATTTGACTCGAAAATTGGCTCATACATGACAATGGCCCTAAACCTAACCCAAACTCTAAAAATTCGACCCAAAAAATAATAAAAAATATATATAACTTCTTAAAATTTGAAACAATGGTGGAATCGGACCGTACTTACCTCTAGTGTAATGCAAAGTCAATTTACCATTCGAATAATAGAAATTTTGTCTAAGGTAAGTCCGGACCTATATTATGCGATAAACTTGGACCATTCGAGAACTGTTACATATACATGTGTGTAAAATACATAGTATAGTGTCTTTTATTGGTATTAGAAAGAGCAAGTGGGTCATCAACTTTGACATATACTAATTTTGGCAGCTTCTACCGACTCAAACACCAAAAAGATTAGAACAAAGCAATATAATTCCCAACGTGGCACTTATAGTTTGATATCGACCATTTTAATTATTATGCGGAAGAAAAATCATTTTTTTGTTGCATACTTTTGGACGTAGTGCCTATAAACATATTTATTTACCTACTTTAATGTATCGTGACGGCAATATAGGCGATGTTTGTGTATTTAACAAAGTATAATTTTGAAGAGGACAACCAAGTAGTCAATGGACAAAAGAAAATAGAACAAACATGCAAGTCATGTTTTAATATTCTGATTTAAGTCACATAATTAATTTCTAGCACATGTCCCACATGCTAGGATTGGAAATAGCTTCAAAATGAAGCCTTTAAACATGTGCATTATGCCTAATAAACAAAACCCTTTGATTAAAAATGGAAAAGCTATGGAGGGTTAGGGCTCTTTCTTGCAATGAAATTGAGGAATGCCCGAATCTCTTGCCGTTGATAGGGCGATAATGACACAATCAATAGTTGGGATGAATGTTCTTCTGCTCTGTCATCGTTCTTCGGTCGATTTACTCGAATCCGTTCAAAATAGTTTAGTTTAGAGTGACAAAACTAGCATTTTTGGTAGTCTTAAACAAGATTTGAGGAGAGAGAAAGTGAAAAAAGAAGTTGGATGGGGAGAGAGAGAGAGATGAGGCTGGCATTCTATTGCATGCAGCAGATGCAGGGAATGTGCAGAACATGCTGTACATTTGATTTCATGCTGCCCTGACTTGTCCCGTCCCATTGCCGGGCCATATCCCCCCTCCCCCCTCCATGTGCTCCCCCCATGTGCCCTCTCTCTCACTGGCCTAAAGCCCTAAACCCCCTATCTCTCTCTTTCTCAACATAGCCTTTTCTGGCTGGCCCATTTCATTTCCACGTGCACCCTTTTTGGGAGGGAGTCCAAACAACCCAACACCCTTTCTCGTTCGCTTTTTACTTCTTTGCCCTTTAAAAGATATCACTCTCATGTATTGTCAAATTGTCATTTATTTATTGATAAAATTATACGCTCATGTGTGTATATTTATATAATGTTTCTATTTAATTATGTGTTTTAACTCAATTTCTAATATCAGCGATAATTTTAACATAATTTCAAATTCTATCGACCTCTTATAGATCGAAAGAGTTTGAAATTAGATAAGGAATCGCCATAGAAGTTAGAATTCGAGTTAAAAAACGTGATTGAATGGAAAATATGATATGTGCACGTGAGATTTATCAGATAAATTAACAATGATATATAAATTGCTATATTTGAAAAATTTGCGGTTTGATTTGTAAAAAAAATTAGTTTAAAGTACGTTATATAAATGACTCTAAACATTAAAGTTTAAATTGCATCTACTCTATTTTAAAAATTAAAATGAAACATAACTTATGTATTTAGAAGTCGGTGATAACTAATATTTTAA
>CM039502.1:11243802-11280021 GCA_022432975.1 Begonia masoniana
TTTTTTTTATTTTTTTTTTTTTATTTTTTTTTTTTTTATTTTTTTTTTTTTTTTTTTTTTTTATTTTTTTTTTTTTTTTTTTATTTTTTTTTTTTTTTTATTTTTTTTTTTTTTTTTTATTTTTTTTTTTTTATTTTTTTTTTTTTTATTTTTTTTTTTTTTTTTTATTTTTTTTTTTTTTATTTTTTTTTTTTTTATTTTTTTTTTTTTATTTTTTTTTTTTTATTTTTTTTTTTTTTTTATTTTTTTTTTTTTTTATTTTTTTTTTTTTTTTTTTTTTTATTTTTTTTTTTTTTTATTTTTTTTTTTTTTATTTTTTTTTTTTTATTTTTTTTTTTTTTATTTTTTTTTTTTTTTTATTTTTTTTTTTTTATTTTTTTTTTTTTATTTTTTTTTTTTTTTTATTTTTTTTTTTTTTTTATTTTTTTTTTTTTTTATTTTTTTTTTTTTTATTTTTTTTTTTTTTTTTTTTTATTTTTTTTTTTTTATTTTTTTTTTTTTTTTTTTATTTTTTTTTTTTTTATTTTTTTTTTTTTATTTTTTTTTTTTTATTTTTTTTTTTTTTTTTTTATTTATTTATATATTATTTTTTTTATATGTTAATTTCATACCAATTTTTGCATATCTCAAGAGCTATTTATAATTAATATCATTTACTAAATAAAAATAAGATATAGTTATCTTGTCAACATAATACAACACATTTTTTGTTATCTTCAATAATAAATTCGTGGGTATTCTTGTCCAAAGCAACAATAATATACTATGTACAGTAAGAGACTTTACAAATGATATCAAAGTCACTAATCATAAGTGTGACCGACGATAAACTTAGGCTCAGAGGGAAAAAGATTAAAACAGCCTGCTACGTGAAGACTATGATTGCCCAATGTGAGGGTTCAATCTATATCAGTAGGAGTGTACAATACCACATCGCTTATGAAAGTGAAAAATATATCATTTATAAGTAGATTTGTCCTCTCTACTAAGTACAAATCGTGTTGGGCTACCTCCAAAATTAAATCTGTGTTGGCTCCGAAATAAAGTGGACAATTGTACTGAGAGCCCTGAGAGACGTTACAAAAATAATATTTAATTTTTGAAATATTTATTAAATAACTAATACAAAACAAAGTAACTCCATATTTACACTCTAATCTTATTTCATTACGTGACATATATTAATTTAATTATTTGTATTATATCATCTTGATCATATTAATAAGAGAATGATATGTAAGTTGTAACGAACTCATTTCTTCTAGTAAGATATTATCCACTTTAGGTTGATCATTGTGGCTCATTTGGCCTTCACGGATTTGTTTTCATGATGACTTCTCAAATGGTCACCCAACTTGGTACTGCTTTCACCGGAGCACTCTTAACTTCAGAGTTCTTATAGGATCCGATGTCATTGCTCCTAAAACACGTATTACTATCTTAACGAGACATTCTTTACATATGTAAAATTTTCATCTTCCCCCCAAACGATGTGAGATTGCGCCCAACTAATTCTCGGGTCGTCACAATCACCCTCCCCACTTTCGGGGGCCCGACGTCCTCGACGACCACATTTCCTGTTGAGTAGAGGCTCTGATATCATTTGTAACGAACCTCTTCCTCCCAATAAGATATTGTTTGCTCTGAGTCGACCATTGTGGCTTATTTGACCCTCACATATTTGCCTTCATGAGGACTTCCTAAGCAGTCACCAAATTTGGTACTGCTCTCGCCAGAGCACTTTTAACTTTGGAATTCTTATGACCCATTTGACCCCCTCTCGAGTCGTCACCTCTCGCCGGTGTTCTCTTAACTTCAGAGTTCTTATGAGATCTGATGTCATTGTGCTCCCAAAACACGTCTTACTATTTTAAGAAGACATTCTTTACATATGTAACATTTTCATCTTCCCTCAAGCGATGCGAGATTGCGCCCAACTCCCTCTCGGGTCATCACATAAACAATTACATCATAGCGTGAGATTATAGTGTAAAATTAGAATGTAAATCTACTAAAAAATATTAATTAAAAAATAACTACGTACTCAGAAGATAATCCTCGTTGGCCGACTCTATTCATGGCCATTTTTTTTAGCCTTCATTTGCAGAGTTCCATCCACAATGGCCATGAAATAAGCGTGAATCATACCACTAGACCAAATCACCACGAGAATAAGGGTCATCCTGTAACGCCCCGAACACGCCCCGGGCCCGGCGCGCTACGGTTGCCAAAACTTCCCGATTTAAAACTATATTTAAAAATAATTTCGTAAAATTATCGGCTCGGTTTTCGGGTTTTTCGAACCCTCGACGTTGGTTGGAAAACGTGCCCAAAGTATATTTAAAATGCCTTGAAAAATGTCGGGTCAAAACATTTTAGAAAACGGGCGAAAATCGAAAAACGGAAAAAAAAATTGCAAAGGAGGGCTGCTGGGCGCGCTGGGCAGCAGGCGCGCCCAGCCCTGCGCGGCTGTGCGCGCCACGCGAGCGCGGCGTGAGGGCCACCCGCGCCCCACGCGCTGGCGCGTGCGCGCGCGCTGGGTGCCCCAGCGCCCCAGCTCCTTCCTCTTCGCGTTTTTCACGCGGTTCGTGGCGAATATTCGCCTCCGGGTGGCGAATAATCGCCACCCTCTCTGCCTCTTCTCGCCCAAAAACGCTCCAAGGCGTTTGGCCGCGTTTGGGTGGCGAATAATCGCCACCCACTCGGGTTTTTGACACCCAAACGCCCAAAAATACCCCTTTCCCAATTCTCTCGACTTTCCTTCATATTTCTACACTTTTCTACAATCCCGACACCTCCAAAAATCCTGAAATTTTTACCACATCATCCCGACACATAAATCTTCACTTCCCGTAAAAATCTCGGAAAAACGACTTAAAACGCTTAACGAAAAAAAATAGTGAGTGCAACCCGACATATAGGTTTTTAAACCAAAAATCGACAATATAACGGCTATATTTTCGAAATCCAAAACCTAAAAAAACATGCCGTTAAAATATGATTTAAACCACCACCAAATAACCAGATCAACCCAAAACTATATACATTCCTCAAAATCCATTTCCGACACAATATGCACGCACAATCCACTAAAACCATTAAACACTCAACTACAAGTATAACCATTCTCCACAAACACACCAACAACCTACACAAAACAAACCAAAGTACTCCAAAGCATCAACAACCATACTATTCACAAATCTACTCCTAATCACAAAACATGAAATACCACAACCCTTGCCAAGGACTAGGTCGAAACGCCCCGACAAATGGCCAGCACCGGCAAGCTTCGTGAATCATCGACTGCTCCTACTCCTGAACATCACTCTCGAGCTCACCTGTAAACTCTCCGTCACCTACACCACAGAACACAAAAACATAAGCCTAATGCTTAGCAAGTAAGGCATACAAATGTGACACTACACAATGCAATCAACCTAGCACATGCTGTTTCTAACACTCAGTTGTGCTTGTTTGCCGTACATTGCTTTAATTTGCTATTTATTGCTTTAATTCTTCATAGTGGTCCCCTCGGGGCGCTACTACCAGCGACCCAGCCCGACAAGGCCCACTATTCAGAAGCTCATGCTTTGCCAGTCATCCATCATAGAGATCCCCTCGAGGCGCTACTACCAGCGACCCAGCCCGACAAGGCACTCTATTCAGGATTCAAGTTTTAGCCAGTCATCTCGCATAGAGTTCCCCTCGGGGCGCTACTACCAGCGACCCAGCCCGACAAGGTACTCTATTTGAGATATAATTAACTTTAGTTGCTTACGTTTATGCTCACAATGCCAATCAATGCTATTAACCATACCTAGCGTGCTATACATGATGCATGCTTCAAATGCTAAACCACACGAATAAACAACACAACTCAACATGAAATAAACAACCCTACCGTTCTATGGTGTAGGCCCGAAGGCGAAGGAAAAACTACCACTACTTACCTGGATGCTCGTCCAAATCACTCGTCTGAGTACCGTCCAACTCACTCGTCCGACGACCTAAATCACGAAACTCAAGTTGATAAGCTTTCAATTAACTCTAAAAGATTTTCTAACTAAAACTAAAACTAAACTAACCAACAACTAAACAACTCTCACATCTAAACACCTAAACCCGGTTTTTGCACAAATTACCGACGTCCAACTTTAAACGGCCACAACTTCCTCATTTTCAACGGATTTCGACGTGCCACCCCAACTCGGAAAGCTCTACACGTCTACTATCCAATGTAATGCTTAAACCAACTAAATACACAACTTAGCCAATCCGAAATTGACAAGGACAGAATCGGCCATCACACTTAACAAACCGGTTTTGTGCATTTCAAATCCAAATCACTATCTAACCACTCTAACCACCTAAACTAACCTATCTAAAACTTAAATAAGCAAAAATAGGAAGAACACTCATCAAGGAGACTCAAAATTCGGAGCACTCAAGCTAGGGTTTCCAAACCCTAGCTAAAACTCACACAAACTCCCTAAGAACTCTAATAAACTTCACCTAAAGTACATACAACCAAAACCTAATTGTTTTTACCTTAAAACACCTTGATATCTTGGAGCAAGGAAGAGAGGAAGGGGCGGCTATGGAGGTTGAAGAAGAGGGATCGATGGATGTGAAGAAGATGAATGAAAAACCCACATTTAAAACCATAATTTCTTCCACTTTTAATTTTTAACCATAAAGTTGTTAAATTTGCAATTAACCCCTAACTTTTCTCTCTTCATAAACACTCCAACGTGATGCTTCTTCCTTCAATTTAATGAAATTTGATTGGTTAACTAAGTTGGACTTTTCAACATAAACTTCCAACCAATCTCCAATTAGTTTGACTTGTCAAACTTACTTCAAATACACTTCAATGCACACCTCAATGCATACCTCACCCTTGCATCATTAACCTCTCCTAATCCGACATAGGCTATGCACGCAATAGCCAATACTCGGGTGTTACACATCCTCCTTTAGAGTACTAGTTTCGATGTTTTCAATTATTTTCGCTTACACTAATTCATAGAAATGCTATTATGATGATACTAATGCAATCACAACTAAAGTCTCATCTATGCTTATTATCTAGTTATGAAAATAATAATAATAATTTATAGCATTCCAAAAATGTTATTATACATAAATGTTATATTTACGTACATTCCCCTATTTCAAAGTGGGCATTTGGTCTAGTGGTATGATTCTCGCTTAGGGTGCGAGAGGTCCCGAGTTCAATTCTCGGAATGCCCCTTCCAATTTTTCCTTGGCTTTGTTTTTTTGCTTCGTCTTCCTCTTTCTATATATATATCGACACACTCGTAGCCTTACCTGTAATTTTCCTCTCCTTTCGCCCAAACAACTCAAGGATCGGTTTCTGTCACGATCTCAATTTCACTTCAGCTGTTCTTGAATTTCGTCTCCAAAATCGCCAAACATTTCATTTTCCGTTTCGAATATTCAATTTTTGTTTTACGATAGGGTTTAATCGTTGTCGAGGAATATCGGCGATATGTCGAAAGAAGGCGGCGGTGGCAGGGTTTCATCTGATAACCCTACCTTACCCAGCACTGATGCTTCATCTCAACCAAGGCAGAGGTACTCTTTTCTCTTATTACTTGTTTACAAAATCACCGTCACACCTCATTTTTCTTTCTACCAAAAATATTATGAAACTGTTAAATTTTAACTTCCTCGGTTCTTGTTAGAATTGCTTCTTTATGTTCTATTTCTATTGCGGTCTTAATAATGATGGTTGGGATGCATGCTTAAATGACTGCATCTTTACACACTCTTTATTGTCTTTGCTTGGTTCGAACTAGAATTTTCTAGGATTTCAGAAGTTTGAATTTTAAATTGAACATAATTCAGTCCTTGTAGCTCGTTGCGATTTTTACATTTATCTAGAGGAAATCAACTAAAGCTTCTAAAAAGGCATATTGCTTTCGGTACATCTATGTCACCACCTCGGTGCTCATTTTATCCACTTCATGGCCTGCAAATATTTCATATAAGTATACTCTTTGCTTATCTAAGCTGTACTTTCAGAAAGAGAAGAAAGTGGGATCAGCCTGCTGAGTCCTTGGTTTCGGTCAGTATGACAATACCTGGTGTTCATCAAGTGGGAAACATCACACGGCATGGCGGTATTTCTTTTGGTGTTGTAGCTCCTATTCCTATTGCTGACCCAAAATTCCCATTTCCAGTCAATTGTACTTCAATGTCACAGCAAAATACACCTGATGTTTTATCAAAAGTAAGTGAACTGGATTACCATGAGAATCATGTAGATTTTATTTACTAGATTATTGTTATTACGATGGTGTGTAATTTCTGGTTTGAATAATAACAATGGTTGAGTAGCATGTTATGAATCACTTCTCCTCAGGGATCAAACATAAACATGAAATTTCAAACGCAAGATTGTTCAACTAACCCTGCAGCTTGTTAACTGTTTAATCCTTGGGGTAGTTGTGAACTCCTTTGTTAACTAGCGTATACACAGTTGTTCTGGAATGTCACAATGGAAACTGTTTGTTAGTAATGGAATAATGTTGAATCAAGGAAAAGCTCGCTTCAATATGAAAATCTTGCGGGTTTGTTGTGATAAAAAGAGGAAATAGGACACTTCAAGAATGAAAAGTGACTCAAGTTAAAGAATGGAACTACAAGAGAATTTGCATGTGTCTTTCATTAAGTTTGTCAACATGAATTCAGTGCTTCTATATTTCTCTATATACTTGATAATAAACCGTAGACAAAAATTTCAGTGGAATGATTTATTTCAACCAGGTTATTTTTTCTTCGTCTTGGCATACAGTTAATTTCAAATACTTGGCATGGTTATTATATTTTATTGTATCATATTTCCATTTCTATTGTAAGTCAACCTACTACTGTAACTATTCCGATTTGTGTTGACATTACTTTAGCTAGAATAGTTTTAGGATGCCTAGTTCTGTTTCTTTTATCATAAAATTAGTCATTATCGTCTTGTTTTTTAATAGCTGAAGATTCAAGAGGAGTTAATAGCAAGAGAAATCGTCATTAATGATGCAGAATCTGCTATTCGGTATAAGCTTACAAAGCGTCAGACTCAAGATGAGGTATGCGTGACCTTCTCAAGATTTGTTTCTTAGGTAGCATGTAGTTTTTTTATAATTTCTTTGAGTTGGGTCCCAAAATGGCTCTCCCTATCTCTCACGTTAAATTCATAGATGATATTGTTCTTTATTTCAGATTCAAAAATGTACTGGTGCCGTCGTGATAACCAGGTTTGTACATAGCTTCCTTTGTTCTGGGTCATTTATGTAAGTTGTTTTTGGTCCATTTATCGGATCTAATCTTTTGTTTCAGAGGCAAGTATCGGCCTCCAAATACCCTGCATGATTGTGAAAAGCCATTGTATCTTCACATCTCTGCAGGGGCGCATGTAAGCATTATTAACTTGATGTGATATTTTTAGAATATGATTTATCATTTCATCAACTCTTTTGCAGTTGAAAGAAATGGCAGAAAGGATTTTAGCAGTTGATCGCGCAGCTGCCATGGTAGAAGAAATGCTGCAACAGAGTCAGGTGTCTTCTACTTCTTTTCCATTGAGCAATGGGGTGAAGACATTCTCCATTTATTTCCTATATTTGTGATCAGTGGCACAGATTAACATGTTTTAAAATCACATATTATTTAGGTAGGTGAGACACATAGCTCGTGCATATACTTGGGCTTTGATGCAGACCCTTCTCTGAATATTGCCTCTCGAATACGTGGGCCAAATGTGAGCTCTCTTAGTTTCCTCTTCCTCTTCAATTTCTATCTTTGATTGATTGTGATTACTTCTGAACAAATTAGGATTTCCCTGCCAAAATGTTACACTTGTTGTTGCTTCTTAATCGGTTGTTTGATAGACATGGTTCTGTAATTAATGTGAGTCACTGTTTATTACACTAGCTACACTAAGACGCCACCATTCTTGGTTAATGAGGGAGTCTGAGATGTATTACATTAAGAATTGCTAGTCACAGAAACTTTCTTCCTCATGCTTAGAAAGTGCAATGACCTTATATCTTGTGCCATAATATGTTATAGCAGGGAACTTGATTGGGAAAAGAAAGAGAATAAGCAAACCTAAATCAAATATCCAGTTACTTATTCCTAGCTTATTTAATACCTGCATTGTGTTTGTTTATAGACTAGAATATGGTAAACCAACAAGCTTTATAAAGGTAATGTTAATTTGATACATATATTTAATCTAAAAGTAACATCCCTGAAATCTAATATTAAATCAGCATAAATGTATTATCATAGTATTGTTTTATTAGTTTTGATCGGCATTCTATCAATAAAATTTGTCAGGAGAAGCATTTTCTCTTAAGAATTTCTACTCATCCATTCAGTCCAATGTTATGGGCATTGATGGTTTGTGTGTGAACCAGTTATGAAGAAGTGAAGCGTAGTTGGCTTTACATTAATAGATCTGTGTGTTGTTGTGGTATATATCACGACTGATATTGTTCTCTACTATTCTAGTTAATACTTTCTGTTGCTTACAATGCTAGTATCTATTGTATGTTTGATTACTGCTTTAGTTGTTTTTTATTAGTTTTATATTGCACATGATAAAGACGAGAGATTCTAATGGTTGAAGCTTTTTCTGACATCTCCATTCAATTGGGAGAGATTGTTTTTGTGTTGGTGGTGGTTCGGTTTTGTACATGCAGGACCAGTATATAAATCACATTATGAATGAAACAGGAGCAACCGTGTTGCTGAAAGGAAGTGATTCAGCAAATTATGGAGACTCTCTTATCGAAGGTACTTTCTTTAAGTTAGCATATCATACTTTATATTTTATTGGGCTCTAACCTTGTTTTTTTTTCTTTCAGGCGTACAGGAACCGTTGCATTTGTTTTTGTCTAGTAATAATTTAAAAAGTCTTGAAGATGCGAAATGTTTGGCTGAAAATCTTATGGATACAATTAGTAAAGAGTGCGGTGTAGTCAAGGTATTTTTCAAAAGCTCTAATCTTACATACCACCTAGACACATTCTGACTTTATTTCTCATATGAGATGCAGCAAGGAGGAAAGTGATTCTCCAATCTATGATTCTACTTGTTGATGTAATTGTCTCATATTAATATGAAATGCAATGGCATAGTCTGCATAAGATGAATTAGTTATGCTATTTTCTTTTCCGTTTAGAATTTCCCATGCCATTCATTGTAAATTAAGATTCTTGTTTCATATAAGAATTCAAGTTTCAACTTTTGTTTTGTGCTGTACTTAGATCACCCGTATATTACTTATTCTCATTGCAGAGTATATGATTTCTTCTAGGTTACAATTAAGCCATTTCATTTTTCCACTTGAATTTTGTTTGTTTTAAGATGTAACTTGGAAATTTTTCCCTCTTAGGGTTTCATCATATAAGGTTTATAGTGCTGTTCAACCCCCACAGCAGGTTTATGGTGCTGTTCCACTGCCACCACCACGGTACAGTGCCGTGCCTCCTCCACAGCAGTTGTTGGCTGGCGTTCAAAGTTCTGGGAATGGGCCGAGTTATTGTTCAGCTTTTGCTACAGTGGACCCTGGAGTTGCCCTTCCGATTTGTTCACACATACCTGGGGTTGATCCTGCCATTTCACAATCTGGTGAACTATTAGTCTCTCCATTGTCACAAGCTGGGATGAGCTATCCTCGACCCCTTATATCTGGAGGAACAAGCTACAATGGATATGGTGGGATATATCCTCAAGCTACAGCTTTGCAACAAGTTGCTCTAGCCCTTAGGCAATCGTCATCTAGTAGCACTTCTATGACTTATTCAATGACTACGACATCAAGCATTCCCAAGTCTAGCATTTGCTCAAGTACAGATGAGAAAAGAGCCAAACAAAAGCGGAAGTTTCAGGAATTACCAACTGCATTAAAGGATTCCTTTGACGTCTGTCAGGTATTTGTACATACCTACGATAGTCTCTCTGTATCAAATATGATGTGGAAGGTCATTTTTTCCTTTGAAGTTTATAAAAAAGACTCAGAGAAAACTCTATTTGTGTTTATTTTCTCCTATGATTTATATGTTAGTTCCAAAGAAGTTGCTTGAACTTAGGTAAGTATTTATTGTTGACGCGCTTGGTAAGAGCTCGATACTGTGGTAGTGATCAAACTTGTGATTTTCTTATCTTTTTAGGTGCATGTAGTGTGAATGATTTATTTTCATACTATCAATAAAGGTTGATCAGAGCTATGTGGATCTTTATTAACTTAATTTTGGTGAAATTAAAGGTTTGTTGGATATCAGTTTTCTGGTCTCGTTGAGCTAGTGGGGCAGTTTACCTTGGATTTGTTTTTGGTCTAGAGAATGTCATGAATCTTTCGTGCTAAATATGATGAAGGTTCCAATATATTATTTGCTTACCTGTTTTGCATATAAATTCTTTTATTCATGTCAATAATTTGGTCACTTCGAGCTACACATTTTTATTTTTTGTAGTAGAATTAGGTCTGATCTTCTTATCGACTTTAATATTTGATATTCCAGGTATTTTCTTTGACCCTGTGTGCAGCTAACTTGCTGATACTGGACCCTCTCTGTTGGACCATTGGTTTGCATTTTGTTTTAAATTTTCACAGGGCTTTGGGTTTTGGGAGAGTTTGAGAAATAATCTTTTCATCAAAGCTCCAATTCAAGATTTCGTTCTCAATTTTGTTCTGTCTTGTTTGCCTAAATTCATAGGTATCCTTAATTATTTAATCATAATGACCGTGAAATCTCCTCAGGGACTTGGAGTCTTATTCAACAATACAGGTCATTTTCTAAGCAAGATAGTTTGCCGAGATGATTTTCTGACGTTTGTTATTCTTCCTTTTCGAAGGACATTATTCGAGTCTTCACCACTATATTGTCATGTTTATGACGGTGGACACAATAGAGTTGTCTCTGCAATTTAAATTGAACTCTGTTGAAAATGTTTTTTGTTCATTTAAATGATGTAATGAACAACTTGTGATATACATGTGAGTACAGCCCCCGACCCGTCGGGGTCCTGAGGAGCACACTCCGTACATTTACCAGAAAACGGGACACAATTTTTTTTTTGACCAAACAGACTGAACTTTTAAAATAAACCAACCCTTAAAACTTTACTGAGAGATACAATATTATTATCTAAAAGTCACATCCCTAAGCAATCGATAATTAAATCAGCTAACTGGATTAGCTAAGTATTGTTTTATTAGTTTGATCGGCATTCTATCAATAAAATTTGTCAGAGAAGCATTTTCTCTTAAGAATTTCTACTCATCCATTCAGTCCAATGTTATGGGCATTGATGGTTTGTGTGTGAACCAGTTATGAAGAAGTGAAGCGTAGTTGGCTTTACATTAATAGATCTGTGTGTTGTTGTGGTATATATCACGACTGATATTGTTCTCTACTATTCTAGTTAATACTTTCTGTTGCTTACAATGCTAGTATCTATTATTTGTTTGATTACTGCTTTAGTTGTTTTTTATTAGTTTTATATTGCACATGATAAAGACGAGAGATTCTAATGGTTGAAGCTTTTTCTGACATCTCCATTCAATTGGGAGAGATTGTTTTTGTGTTGGTGGTGGTTCGGTTTTGTACATGCAGGACCAGTATATAAATCACATTATGAATGAAACAGGAGCAACCGTGTTGCTGAAAGGAAGTGATTCAGCAAATTATGGAGACTCTCATATCGAAGGTACTTTCTTTAAGTTAGCATATCATACTTTATATTTTATTGGGCTCTAACCTTGTTTTTTTTTTTTCAGGCGTACAAGAGCCGTTGCATTTGTTTTTGTCTAGTAATAATTTAAAAAGTCTTGAAGATGCGAAATGTTTGGCTGAAAATCTTATGGATACAATTAGTAAAGAGTGCGGTGTATCAAGGTATTTTTCAAAGCTCTAATCTTACATACCACCTAGACACATTCTGACTTTATTTCTCATATGAAATGCAGCAAGGAGGAAAGTAATTCTCCAATCTATGATTCAACTTGTTGATGTAATTGTCTCATATTAATATGAAATGCAATGGCATAGTCTGCATAAGATGAATTAGTTATGCTATTTTCTTTCCCGTTTAGAAACTCCCATGCCATTCATTGTAAATTAAGATTCTTGTTTCATATAAGAAGTCAAGTTTCAACTTTTGTTTTGTGCTGTACTTAAGATCACCCGTATATTACTTATTCTCATTGCAGAGTATATTATTTCTTCTAGGTTACAATTAAGCCATTTCATTTTTCCACTTGAATTTTGTTTGTTTTAAGATGTAACTTGGAAATTTTTCCCTCTTAGGGTTTCATCATATAAGGTTTATAGTGCTGTTCAACCCCCACAGCAGGTTTATGGTGCTGTTCCACTGCCACCACCACGGTACAGTGCCGTGCCTCCTCCACAGCAGTTGTTGGCTGGCGTTCAAAGTTCTGGGAATGGGCCGAGTTATTGTTCAGCTTTTGCTACAGTGGACCCTGGAGTTGCCCTTCCGATTTGTTCACACATACCTGGGGTTGATCCTGCCATTTCACAATCTGGGGAACTATTAGTCTCTCCATTGTCACAAGCTGGGATGAGCTATCCTCGACCCCTTATATCTGGAGGAACAAGCTACAATGGATATGGTGGGATATATCCTCAAGCTACAGCTTTGCAACAAGTTGCTCTAGCCCTTAGGCAATCGTCATCTAGTAGCACTTCTATGACTTATTCAATGACTACGACATCAAGCATTCCCAAGTCTAGCATTTGCTCAAGTACAGATGAGAGAAGAGCCAAGCAAAAGCGGAAGTTTCAGGAATTACCAACTGCATTAAAGGATTCCTTTGACGTCTGTCAGGTATTTGTACATACCTACGATAGTCTCTCTGTATCAAATATGATGTGGAAGGTCATTTTTTTCCTTTGAAGTTTATAAAAAACTCAGAGAAAACTCTATTTGTGTTTATTTTCTCCTATGATTTATATGTTAGTTCCAAAGAAGTTGCTTGAACTTAGGTAAGTATTTAATTGTTGACGCGGCTTGGTAAGAACTCGATAATGCTGTAGTGATCAAACTTGTGATTTTCTTATCTTTTTAGGTGCATGTAGTGTGAAATGATTTATTTCATACTATCAATAAAGTTGATCATAGCTGTGTGGATCTTTATTAACTTAATTTTGGTGAAATTAAAGGTTTGTTGGATATCAGTTTTCTGGTCTCGTTGAGCTAGTGGGGCAGTTTACCTTGGATTTGTTTTTGGTCTAGAGAATGTCATGAATCTTTCGTGCTAAATATGATGAAGGTTCCAATATATTATTTGCTTACCTGTTTTGCATATAAATTCTTTTATTCATGTCAATAATTTGGTCACTTCGAGCTACACATTTTTTATTTTTTGTAGTAGAATTAGGTCTGATCTTCTTATCGACTTTAATATTTGATATTCCAGGTATTTTCTTTGACCCTGTGTGAAGCTAACTTGCTGCACCCTCTCTGTTGGACCATTGGTTTGCCTTTTGTTTTAAATTTTCACAGGGCTTTGGGTTTTGGGAGAGTTTGATAAATGATCTTTTCATCAAAGCTCCAATTCAAGATTTCGTTCTCAATTTTGTTCTGTCTTGTTTGCCTAAAATTCATAGGTAGCCTTAATTATTTAATCATAATGACCGTGAAATCTCCTCAGGGACTTGGAGTCTTATTCAACAAATACAGGTCATTTCTAAGCAAGATAGTTTGCCGAGATGATTTTCTGGCGTTTGTTATTCTTCCTTTTCGAAGGACATTATTTGAGTCTTTCACCACTATATTTGTCATGTTTATGACGGTGGACACAATAGAGTTGTCTCTGCAATTTAAATTGAACTCTGTTGAAAATGTTTTTTGTTCATTTAAATGATGTAAATGATACAAACTTGTGAGTATACAAGCTGTTTTTGCAGTGTATAGCATCCCTTTAGGTGGCAAAGGTATTGGTGTCGTTCCTGAACATACATCATTTAGGCACTCGTTATTTTTTCCTGACTCAGTTGTGAACATGAAGACAAATATGAATGTTATGTGTCTGAATGCTTTGCTATTTATGGAACGTTAGTTTTACTTCTCATGATAAACAGTTAAGATTCCCCTTCAATTCATTTCAGGATTCAGAATTCTTAAAGCCACTAGAATCATCGCAAGATATAAGTGGGAGAAATGCACCTATCACTTGTCCTCCTAAGAAGTTGGCTCAAGCTTTTTCTTTACAAATGCTACCTCCACCTGCGAGAAGCAGCATTCCCCCACCTCCTGTGCCACCAAAATCTTTGTTCTCAAGACCTACTGCAAATGACCCGGAGGCTAAAACCTTTTTGAAAACAAAAGAATCAGATACAGTCCCAGGTAATGATTCTTATAATACTGTTCTGTCAAGCTGAAATTTATCCGAAAAAAAACATGGGAAATCCTGACAATGATGATGCTAGAGAAGTGCAACCTTCATTGTCCTCTGTTATAGACTATTGACACTATCTATTGGTAGGCTAATGTGGTTCTTGAGTAGTCTCCTATCTGCCCTGGCTCTTATCTAATACGTTCTGATGCAAAAATTTTCAATTGATGCAGACACATTAGTCAAGCTAATGGAATATGGAGAGGAAGATGAAGACGAAGATGAAGATTTGGAAGAACATGATGAAGAATCTCTAAATAGCAAGTCCGGTGCTGTGCCAAATCAAAAGCCATTCTGGGCGTTGTGAATAATTCAATCACATAAATGGTTGAGCAGCAAGTACGTTGAGTTTTCACTTGGCTTGAATCTGAACGTCAGCAGGTATTCAGCATTTCCTGTTTTGTGCCAAATTTCCTTATTCTGCTTGGAAGCGATCAGTTGGTGCTCTCTCTCTCGCTCTTTCTTTCCTCTTTTGTTATGGGAGAAGATAGATAGATGTTGCTTGTAGACCATTTCTTTCTATCATGTTATTTAGAGGTTGTAGCAAAACGCCAGTTTCCTCTAATATCTAGAGTTTTTCTTTTAGTTAAGACACAGAGTAGTCATTTTGGGTTGAATTGGACTGGATACTGCGGTTGGCCAAGTTCTCAATTGACAATGATTTTGTACCTCCAATCTTCTCATAAATTCATTGGATAGGATTATCTAAGAATATTATATAGGGTCGAATATAACGTTGTTTTTGTTCCTTTCGATGATTAATTTAGAATATTTTGAGTTTTGGGTCTGAAATCAGATATTGAAGGTGGTTTCCATGAGTCAACGTTCCACTAATTTGCTCCAAAGTCATGTAATCCTTTTTTGCATTCGAGTGTTCAATCATTGACCTGTCAGATTTTGCTGCAGATTCTATGAAGTTTCAATGTCATTAGAAGCAGACGCCTCATAAAATTACACCATTTGCACTTGAGGGAGGCAGAGGCGTCCCTCTACCTACTATCCCCACATTGGCTAATCGAAGTTGTACACTTGGTTCAATGGTCACCTTATTATTAAATTCTACCCTAAGGGTCAATGTCAGTTTATTTTTGGCAGCCGTGGTCACGGTCGGGTTCCACTGTCGCCCATGGTTTCATAGTTCTGGAGTCGGAACTGTGGGATTCCAGTAACTGGAACTAATCGTTTTTCACGGTTCGATGTTAGTTCAGTTTCAAAATTAAAAAATAATAAAAACATTGTATACATTTTTTATTATTTTTGGGTCTTATTTTTTGGCGTTTGGGCCCATTTTTGGATATGAGCCAATTTTTATAATTTTGGGTTGGGTTTTAATCTGTTTCAAGTTGAATTTCGACCACGGTTCGGTTTTTACAATTTTGACCCCTGCAACCGTGGACAGAACCGTGAATTGCATGTCTTGAAAATTTGGAATCAGAACCGGTTCATTTGGTGGGCAAAACCCGACCGAACCAGGGCTGGAACCGTGGTTCAGGTTTGCCAGCCCCTAGCTTGGATGCTATTTTTACAAACCATTTTTTGACAATGACTTCTGAAAATTGTTATAACAAGTTTGGAGATAGTTTGAGTATTTTCAACCAAGCCGAGTCGAATAGTAGTACAAAAAAAGAATTAGCTAGCAAGTTTACTAAGAAGATCAGAAGTCTGTGTTCTATCCTTTGTGCAGTCAGCTTCTGCTGTAATTTTGCAAGGATTTTGAAGACCCCTCGAACAGATCCACAAGGCAATCATCTAAATCATCCCCGCTGTACTTGATAAGCTTCTCACTTATATGCAGACTATACCTCCCAACAAAAATCCTGTATGCTTGAATCACATTCAACGATATCGAGATTCGAAGATCTTCTCGCAGCTGAAGATTCGGTAGTATCCACGAAGTCTGGGTCTTGTATATCTCCTCGAAAGCTACATAAAACTTCCTCAACGTCTCCTTGGGAAGATTTTTCGACCCCTGATTTTGGATCCCGTCGTCTTTGAGATACGAAAGCAATGTACTCCAACTCGCCCTTTCGTAGTTCATTGCGTGCTGTTGGAATTTCCAGTTGTGTTTTCGAATCCATTTGTCCCCGAATAGACTTCTCAGCTCAGAACCCTTTACTTTCTGAGCCATGTAATTGGTGTTGTTCATCAAAAAGAAGTGCTGCAAAGCTTTATCTCCGTAAAGCTTAGATTTTTCTTCAAGATTGGATTCCAAGACTGAAGCAATTGACAGGATGTGTTGAGCTGCAGGCGATGTTTCGGTAGAAGAATCTCCAATTTCATCTTCTTTGATCAGAAAATTTAGAGTGTCAGTGTAGTCTGTGAGGATTCTAAGGTAATTAAGAACATATTTGGTCAGAGGATGGATTCCCCCTCCAGCAAAAGGATGTGGAGACTTGTTTTTAGCAACAGCACTTTCAAACTGAAGAAAAGTTGCTCTAGCAGATTCCCCTAAGCTTTTCAGCACTTCCCGATACTCGATTCTGATCGAAGATCCGGCTTCATTGACGTACAAACCATCAATTTCCGGAAGAAGATCGTTCAAAACCTCGTACATGTCGAGAATGGCAGATAGTTTTTCGGGTGTGTGGGGACCGATGGACATGGCTTCACCGAAATTTAGAAGCTGTAAGATTGAAGCCTTTGATGATTCGACAAAACATGTGATGTTTATTGGTCCGAGCTCCCCGAAAAGCCGGTCACAGAGGCATTTCTCACTGGAAAGCGAGACTCGCACGAAGATCTTCACGGCTCGGACCCATTTCCGGATCTTGGAATTCAATCTAACCCATTCTGTTTTCAGCACTTCTTCGATGCTCAATTTTTCCATTTCAAGGCTCAATAGGTTGTCTTCTAACGCTTCTCGTCGAGAATTCGTATATGATTGAATGCATTCGTGATCGTAATTCGACTTGAACATCGCGTTTACGATGTTCTTCAACTCCGGAATAACGTCGGGATGGATTAAATCGATGATGAATTGGTCGGAATTTCTACTGAAGCTGTCTCCGGTGACTGGCTCTTCAAAAGAATCGTCCCCAGAAGAGAAGATCGATCTCTCATCCAATGTGTCTTCTTCGCTGGAACGAAAAGACATGAGTTCGGGCTCGTATGGCTGCCTATTCTCATAAAGCATGATCTTAAACTGTTCTTCAAGCTTAGCCATGGCTATTTGAAGGACGTCATACGCCTTCCTCAACACGTCCTTCTCTCTATCTCCATTGAAGGAATAACCCTCCAGCTTTTCGATCAACGTTTGCGCCTCTTCTGCTGCACTGAGATACTCAGAAATGGAGGAATCAGGGTCCCATATCAATGGCTGATCTTCCTCCCAGCTCATGACCTTCTTCTGAACTACGTCGAGGTGATCTTCAATCTCTTTTATTTCCTCCACCTTAGTTTCGTCAACAATGGCGATTCTGGATAGCTGCGAGCCCAGATCTAACAAAATCTTCCTCGTATCACACGTGAGGCTCTTTTTTGAACCCAAGGCTCTTGCTATTTGTTTCGCAGCAGCAATCAGGTTTTCCTCTCCTTCTAGTTCTGAAATTAAAGACCCAAAATCCGCCATACCCAGCCAGGAAACGGAAGCTAAAACACAATCCGATGCTTACCCACTTCAGAAATAGAAGGAGAAGACAAATACAAAATATCTAATCCGATCTGTTTCCCAGAAAGGGTTTGAGAAGTCCAGCGGAGATCAAGCTGGTGAAGAAAGTACTTGAAGCTGCAACTTGCAGATGAGTAGATTGAAGCTTCCATCTCTCCCGTCAGTTTTGACCTCCTCATTAGTTCTGACGAACTACGCGGTTGGACATTGGTCAACGTCGGCAAAAAACAGTTATTATATTTACGCACGTACATACGTTGTACTTTGTCCGTCTAAAATAGAATCAAAGCAAAAGTTACTCTAATTTACCTCTCTAAAGTCATTTGATATTTCAATACTACATAAAATATCACATCATTTTATAACTTTACATCTACAAATTACTCAGCTAGTTCGATGGACATTAATTTAATTATTTATGTTCTTTGACTCCTGTCATCTTGTGTAGTCTAATTTATTTTTTCGGTCTTTACATGTAGTGTAACACCTGAAAATTTATCATACAAATTAATTTCAGCATATAATAATTTATGTTGGATTAATATTTGATTTTTTAGTTTAGAGGATACTATTTAGTGTAGATAAACTAAAGTTGAAGAAAAAAGAACCAAATGGAATAATCATTTAGTTAGGGCAACCAACCCTTAATTAGAAATGGATAATAAGATTAGAAGGAGATAAAGAAGATTTCCTTCTACTAAAAAGTGGACACCTCACCCCAAGTATATTTTATTGCCCTAAAACCAACTTTCTCTCTCTCACACCCGATGCCGAAGCCCTTGTTTTCTTCCTCTCCGCGAAGATTTCTTCCTTTTTCTCCTCATCCTCTCGCGGTTTCAGCTTGAAGGTAAGGGTTTGGTTTAAGTTTCATGAATTATAAGAGTTTAAGCATGAGTTTCGGGTGTTATTTGATTTCGGGTTTGTGAACAAGGAGTTCGATGCACGAAATTGTTGTTTCTTTCTTTTCTTCTTTGAATTGTTGAGTTATAATCTTGTTGAGAATGCATGTTTGAAGGTTTTGATCGAAAGAAATTGGTTGTTGGTTAATGTTTGAAGTTATGGTTGGAAAATCTGAATCTGGTTTATAGGGCAGTTGTGGTTTCCGAATTTCTGCCATTGATGGTGTTTGATTTTTGATAAATGGATTTTACCATGTTAAAATAGATTCTTTAAGTGAACTTTTGACTTTGGAATTATTGGATTTGGATAAGTATACAATTAGTTATGAATAGACTCTCTAAGTGAACTTTTGGCTTTAGAATTATTGGATTTGGATAAGTATACAATTAGTTATGAATTTTTGAAGTTGATACAAATTATAGGTCAAAAACTGCAAAATGGTTTGTACCATGTTAAAGTAGACACTTTAATGAATTTAAGGGCTTTGGAATCTGATGTGCCAAGGAGGCCCAAAAATGGATCAATGTCCAAGGTCCATAAATTAATTAGCATTTTTATTAATGGATGTAATTTCTTTTCTTGCAGGAAGTTGATCTCGTTGGAGATCTCGCTTGGAGCACTTGAGAGAGAGCACCACTTGGCCCATGAGAATTTGTCTTCCCGGCCTATGAATTAATGTATTTTTTTGTTTTGAACTCATTTGGCATACTCTAGCATTTTTGTATGGATTATTATATTTGCATCATGCATTAGATTGTGTGGTTAGGGTTAGATGAATGTTGGTGGATGATGGGTTGAAGACTTAGCCACAAATGAGAAAAGCTACTTCAACAAATGGAGCTCAAATCACGCCTTGGCCCAAAGAAGAGCCCACTCTTAAGGTATAGATTTTGCAGGTACAATGTGGGTGGCAACATGGATCAAAGACTTGGCAAAATCTCCATCATTGGCTAAGGGATGGCTCAAATTATTTGTGTTTGGTTGAGCTGGCGCGTGCGGGCAGCAAGCTGACTCGAGCAAGGGCGCGTGGGCAGGGCAAGGGTGCGGGCGCTTCAGATTGCTGCACTGGCGCACCACAGCCGCTGATCAGCGCCATCTGATCGCTGCGCTGGCCATTGATGAGGCGCACCCGGGATTGCCAGCGTAGTGCGCACGGCTTCAGCCTTGGACCGTCGATAGGCGCGTGCATGGATAAGCATTTTAGCCATTCGATTTCTCCTTCATCAAGGGCTCATCTTCACTCTTGCACCTTGTCAAACCCTAATCCACCTTAGGAATTTCTATTTAAGCATAGCATTGGTGTTTGTATGGAACTTTTGCCCATTTTTATGAGAATTCCTATTTTCCTAACCGAGTGTTAGAAGCCCCTTTTGGGTGTTCCTCGATTTCTATTGAGTGGAGTAGCCCTCCATTGTTATCCTAGCTTAAGGTTGGTAGGCTAATTCTTATATTGTCCCTCACCTTGCTCTCTTGAGAGTTAAGGGCTTCGAGGAATAAAACCTAGGCCTACGGTGGTCGTTTTTCTCCCGAAAAATGTGCACCCGAGAGCTCAACGTAAGATAGCTCATTGGGTCCGCCAATGGTATTTCCATCTTCTCTACATCCATTTCATTTTCTTGCATTTCATTTCTTCCACTTCGGCCATTCACCTCACACACCTCACTTTACTTTTCTTGCATTTTCTTCATCTCATTGTGTAACAACCCCTATTCCCAACAAGATATTGTCCGCTCTGGGGATTGGGTTGTAGCACAATATCCTCCCTTCACGGCTTTGTTTGGCGAAGACTTCCCATTCGGTCACCAACTTGGTACTACTCTCGCCGAAGCACTTTTAACTTCGGAGTTCTTATGGGATCTGTTGTCAATTGTCCTCCAAAACGCGTCTTGCTATCTTGAGAGGGTCTCTTTACATATGTTTCATTTCCACATACTTCCCCAAGCAATGTGGGATTGTGACGACCCCTTTTTTACGACCCGTCACCTTCTGGTTCGCCCGCGCGGACATACCGCCATCGGGGTTTCAGTTCGTGCAGCCATCGTACCCATACGTACACATCCAGGTCATCACACATTGCATCCTTCTTCACGGTTCTCACACACTCTATTCCACCTTCATCTTTATTCTAATTTTCTTTTACATTTCATGCACCCTAATTCCAACTAGCATTTGGTCACCATCACACACTCATTCACTTGCATTTTTAGTATTTTGCATCTCCATTTTTTTCCCTTTATTTTCGATTTTTGTGCACACCTTCACCCGAGCACTTTCAGCCTTATTTGTGGGTTGCACGGCCCCTTCTCTAAAGGTCACCGTGTCAGAATCGATGCATTTGAATAAGTATAGCATAAATTATGGAATTTTGATGTTATATCAAATGTTGATCAATTTCGGATTTTGAAATCAAATGTTGATCAATTTCGGTTGCATGTTATTCTAGCTATCATGTTTTTGATATTCAAGTGAATTTATGAGTGCATAATCTTTTTCTTTTGGAAATCTATAGCATATTAACCTCATCATTAATATCACCATTCATAACAACAACTTTAATTATATTTATAACCTCTTGAACTCATCTAATTTGAACGATTGAATTGGCTCCACTCTTCTTACCTCTCTAAGGTCTTAGAAAATGTGAAGAAAATGTGAGGAATAAGAGTCACCAAGCAACCACGGACTTGGCAACAATTAGAGTCTCAATTCCACCGAAATTGAAAATCAATTTGAGGACTAACCTTTGATTAAAAAGGATTGTAAAAACCGATTAAGCATTCAAGGTTTGAGAGGAAAAGAATCTACTTGTTCTCATTCAAAATCCGATCTGCCTAATACAAACACCAATTGCCATGATTAAAATGCAAACCTAAGGTGATTAAGGTAATTTCACACAAAGAGTTGATCTCGGCCGTGAATACTTTGGAGCTTCAATCTTCAATCGATGGTGGAGATTGCTTCTTTATCAACAAAACAGATTTTCTTTCCATAAAATTAGGCTTCAGCTGATGACTCTTTCAAATGAGATTGGAGTGGAATTTGAATTTGAAAAAAAAATAGCGCCTTTCTTCATATATGGGCTGGGCTGGATGTCTTTGTGCGCGTGGTTTGCTTCATTTGGGCTGAACTTCTTAATTGATCTTTGACCTTCAAGTCTTTGTGTGTCATACTTTGACCATCACTAACCTAACATTCATTTAACCTAACTATTCAATCTAATACATGCCTGCAATTTATAAATAAATTAACAAGAAGACCAATGTTTACCAAATTCAAATGCAAGAATGGAAAATTACACAAAGATGATACCGAGAAGACAAATTCCCATTTGACTTTGAGTTGGGGGCGTTCCATGCAAGCATGTTAGTTGGCTTGTCGATGTCTTGAGAGGCTGGCTTCCATTCTAAGCGATTTAGTAGGCCTTCACCTGCAAAAACAGTGCAATAGTCAATAAAGAGATTAATTAGGTTTTGACCTTTGGCTTTAGAGCATGTAATCGGTCTCCCAAGTGTATCTTTTTACTTCAACTTTTCAATTTTCATAATATGTGCATCCCAATTGTCATCATTTGTACTAAAATTACAGCAAAAATCATTTTAGTGTTAGAAATCTTATATTTTTATTATTTCTTCAAACAGATAGTGTTGTATCAATCTTTACAATTTACGTAATTTTAATATAAATAATTTATGACTCATTCAGTTCCGAATGGAAGAATATCGTGACAACCTACCATGTGAAAGCAAAGAGGGTCCAATGTGAGGACTCAACCCATACTAGTGGGGTGCACAATCCCACATCGTTTGGGAAAGTGACATAAAGTGGATAATATTATAGTGGAAACATTGAGGGACATTACATTGCACGAGAATTTATATTTTATGTTAGAGGATATTATGGTACGATACTATGATATATTAATATCAATCTAACTGTTAAAGTTTAATGATTTATATTTCTTGATACATGGATCTAAAATTGTTTCATGGTAGATAAATGATGGATGTTGGGTGAAATAGCTGGCCATATCATCTCTACTAATGTCGTCGTCACCATTATAGGCTGGCTTTTTTGTTACCATTTTTTCGTTAATTAATTCAGAAGCATATGGGAAGATTCTTTTGGTTTCTACAAATATCAAAAATGTAAAGAGGACAATCCTTCTTACTAAAATTATCTATTATCACTTAATTAATTATTTATAATTTATATTAATTAATATACTAATTAATAAATGATACGTAAACTTCACGTCATAAGATTAGATTATAGTATAAAATTAGATAATAAATGTAATATTACTCGTACTGCATTATTTAAACATCAAATAAATAATCAGATACATCAAAATCATCTCAATTTGTAACTCGAAACAAATATTCTTAAGATAGAAGAATGAATTATTTGGAGAGTGAAATGACTTTTACAACCCCTTAAAACCCTAAATATTTTAATAATAAGTTCACCCATGATCTTTTCGATCTTTGACCATATTTAACTTTAATTTTGAATAGAGGATTCAACCTTGGACCTCGTTGGGCCAAAGAACTATCAAACGTTGGCCCGATAGAAATTTAAGTGAAATATGTCATGGCTAAATAATCACGGGTAAAAGCATTGATTTTCAAAAGTAGTATGTTAATTAAATAATTAACCCCGTAATTAGTCGGTGTTCATGTAATTGTTATATTATTTTAATTATTTATAATATTAAAATTATTATTTATTAGAAGGCAAATAATTGAGTAGTAGACTGGTTGGCAAATTCGACCGTTGAATTCGTTCGTCTCTTCCCTATTCTCCAACGGTTATCTCTCAAAGCTGAAAAAACCCTTCTTCCGCATATAAACTCTGCCTTTTCTCCCTCTCTCTTACAGACCAGAGTTCCAGCTTTCGTCTCTTCTAAGGTTCGCTTGATTCTTTTCTTGTGTCTGGGGGAGTTTGTTGATTAGATTTATGAAGTTGGTTGGTTTTTCAGGTTACCCATTTATAGTTTCGATGGAGAAGACAATGGAAACGCAAACCAGAAGTCTTATTCAGACCGGAAAGATTGAGTCAGAGAGTAAAACACTGCCGGCGATTCTAAAACCAGATCAAAAAAATATTCAAAATCCAGCCATTAATTTGCGAAAACCAGCGACCCCAAATCGGCTGAAAGTGCCGAAAGCATTCAAGTTCCCAGAAAGGTGCTCCTACTTGAGCTTTGTTCTTCAGAAATCAATTAAATGTCGATAGAATCAAGTGAATTAAGTGAATTTTTATTATCTCTTCAGGTACGCCAGCCCGACTGATTCAGTTATGTCCCCAATTTCAAAAGGCCTTCTCAAAAACAGAAGAGGGGGCGTCCTCTTACCTCCCAGTTCAATTCTTTCAAAGGTTATAATTATAAACTTAAATCAGATTACTGTTACAATAAATGTTTTTTTTTTTTTTTTTTTTTTTATGGATATATGACTATCGTTTTGTTTGATTACAGCATCAGATCCATGATTTGCTCATCCAGGATGTGAATTTCTCGTTGAAATTTGATGTTGTCGGAACCTGATGATGGGTAAAGCAAAAATTTCAGGGATGACCCAAGAAGAATATGTTGGGAATAATGTGCCCAACAAGCAAATGTTATGAACATTTTTAATGCTGTAATTAATAAATAAATTTTATGATTAATTTTTATGTTTGCATTATTTGATATGCTTTATAAATTCAAAGAAAAATCCTTGATTATTTGTGCAATTTTAAATTTACATATATGTTGATATATGTGGGATTAAATTTAAAAAGAAATAATCATAATAGTTCATGACTTATATTTGAAGTAAATGATCTTCAAATTAATAAAGTCATAAATACAGTTCATTTCGTTGAGAACGTATAGTCATATTCCGACTATATATGTAGTGACATAAAGTGATTGTATTTTATATAATATGATTATATAGGACTGGACCAGATGAAATTATATTGTTCTTATAATATCCGTTAAATAAAGAACAATTAATTTTATCATAATGATGGTCATATATGTATGATCTTAATTCATTGTATTTAGTAGACTCCTATTTCATTTTAATTTATTCTTTGATTTACTCGGTACAGTTTTGTATGAGTTACATTACATAAATCTTGTATTTTGAGAATAAATTAAATGAGTAGCTGGGAATGCTAACATTGATACAATGAAATCCATAATATAAGATTCCATTGTTTGTTAGTTCAGTGATTGAATAATTAGCGCGCAAATTCATAAATGTTATGAATTAATTATTTAATCAAGAACTAATGGTAGTCAATGATAAAGATGTAATATGAGAGGTTAACGGATTTTATACCTAGCTCTATTACGAATTTTAATGGAGGATTAATACATATGTAATGACTATATCAATGGACATTACTTTGAATAAATATACTCTATAGTTCTAAGAGTGCAAGCAACTCTAGGCATTTAGTGGAATTACTCTAGAGTTAATAATTGTGTTATTTAATATAAAGAGTTTATATTAATTAACAAATATTATTGGAGCTTAAAACTATAGGTCCATCGGTCCCTCTGTTATCTTATATCACTATTTAATTTCCATGTTATAAGAATAAATATATAAATGATTAATAAGGATTAATCATTTATAAACAATCAAATGAATATATTGTTCTTCAAAATATATAAATAGTTTTTATATTTTGAATTCAAAATAAAATATCTCATTAGATGAGATATTTTTAAGGGATTTGAAATAGATTTGAAGAATCTCATTAGATGAGATTTGATCTTCAAATTTAAAATGGTTATGTAACAAACTATAAAATCAGATTTTTTGAAATTTGAATAAAAGTAGATCTGGAAAATCTGATCAAATTAGATTTGATCTACAGTTGACTTATAGTTTCTTTACTATTTAAAAATAGATATGAAGAATCTCATGAGATGAGATTATCTTGAAAAGTAGTTTTCATAAATATATTCTAAAAACTGTTTTTAGATTATATGATTAATTAATAAATTGATTTATTAGATAAATCAACTTCTAATCAAATTAGATTTGATTAGATAAGATTTATTTTTTAAAAATTAGTTTTTATTAAAATAAATCTAAAAATTAATTTTAAAACAGATCTATAAAAATTGTTAAATGTGATTTGACAGTAGGATGAACCAAAAAGAACAACAGAAGACGATCTGAAAAACAAATCCCTAGAGAGAAAAGGTGTGACCTTTCCGTATTCGGTTTTAGAAAACCGTTTTCTAAGATCGAAGAGAGACGTCTCATATGTTGAGAACACGTCTCTCCACAAATATAAGAGTGTGTTATTCTTGTAAGAGAGACGCCCACACGTCAGGAGATTTAAGTGTAAAGATCTTCAGAGAAGACTCGACGGTATCAAAGTCTTCGGGAAAAACACCTGATCCTGAGTTAAAACTGTTAAGATCAGACGGGAGTACCTAAGTAAAAGCGTTGCTCTAAAAATGTATTTTCTTTTATTATTTCCCAATCTAAATTCTAATAATTTTTCTCAATGTAAATTGTTTACATTTTGAAAAATTACATATTTCTCAAAAATAATTTCTTTTAGACTAACGATCCAATTTATGGTTTTTTGATGATTTTAAAATAGTTTTAAAGTCACAGGGTAACGCATGTCACTATTATTATGAATAATAGTGAATTCCGCCATGCGTAGGAACCTCGAAAACCAACGGAATAAATGCTTTTTTCTGGGTTTTTAATGAATGTAGAAGGGAGCTTTGTCGGATTCTCCAAATTTTCTGCTTTCTGTGTTCATTCCAAACGAAGTTCATACCATTTGATAGAACCAACATCTCCATTAATGTCCAGCTCACAAACAAACTTCATAAGAAACGAAACAACTCCATCCATTGAGACACTCTTCTCCTTCTTGTTGCATAAGTCTGACGCCATGCTTAGACACGAAGAAAACTGTAGTTTTTTAATTATCACTCTCGATGGAATGAACTAATCAATCATATAAAGGAAGAAGCGACAAAAATTACGGTACTTCTTCTGCCAGAACCTGCACTAATAAACAGTTTGCAGCAGTAAAACGAAGCAGCCTAGAGATGGGTATAATCCGGTAGAAATGGAGAAGGTCCATCGATCTGATTTTCGAGCTTTTTTATACCTGAAAATTATCTCCCAGATAAGTTTTGAAGTGATTGGAAACGTTATGAATCATAATCATAAACAGAAAGGAACGTACAGTTAAAGTACAAACTGTACTTTAACTGTACACCAAGATTATTTATACGTAGACACTAAAATTTACGTGAAAAATCATAAACAGGAAAAAATCATGGGGAGAGGAGAAATCACTAAAATCAAAAGTACAATGAGTTTTGGGACTCAAGCATATATTTATACGTAGACAAAAAACTCTAGGCATAATGAGATTCATGACGTGGGCCGAACCGGCCTGGCCCAAATAGAAATCGGGTCACAACGATTATAACAAATCTCCACCTTGACATGAATTCTACTGCATAAAATATACTTCATAACTTGAAAAGAAAACTCCTCACCATAAAAGCCCCTCAGGGCGAAATCAGCAGCTAATACCAACCAAACTCAAACAGTGTTTGAACTTAGGTGTGTGCAAAGTCTTGGTCATCATATCAGCAGGATTATCATGAGTACTAATTTTGCTCACTGTAAAATTACCACAAGAAATCACATCACGAACAAAATGATAACGCACATCAATGTGCTTAGTCCTCTCGTGAAACATCTGATCCTTCGTCAGAAAAATAGCACTTTGACTATCACAAAAGACTGTAGTAATCTGTAAGACTTTACTGAGTTCACCAAACAGACCCTTTGTAATATCCGGCTTGTACGAGACTTTATATTATAATATATATTGACATTTTTGTAAATATGTCAAATCAAACCCGTTTTACGAAAAGAAAGTGTCATTTCGATCATAACCATTTATAGGAATTTTAAGAAAATTACGAGAATTTTCAGAATAGTAACGCTGAATTTCGAGTAATTACGTTCCTCGTAATTTAAAGGACATTTAGCAAAAATAGTAAACGAGGTCCGAATTGCGAACAGACAGTTTTGATAGAACCCAGGTAATAAGTTGGATTTAATTGTGAAATAAAGAAATTTTGAGAAACCGAATGGTTAGCCATTTAACGAAACGAAGGAAGAAACAAATAGAAAAATCAAAGAAAGGGCGAAACGGTCATTTGACAAGTCAATATTATAAATAAAACAAAATCATTTTTCTCCTTCACGATTTTCACTCTCTCCCCGCGAACCTCTCTTTCCAGTCGACTTCTCCCTCACTGCGATTCCTCCATTTCCGACGATCGAGCTCTCCGATCGTCTCGATCCTTCACGTTTCTTCCTCCTCTCGCAGCTCTAGGTATGATTCTAAAGCTTTGGAAACTTAATGTTCGGTTTTACGGAGTTAAAAATGATTAGGGTTTCGTTTAGGGTTTGTTAGAAATCGCGATTTATAATCCAAAATTGATAGGTTTGCCGTAATTAAGGATATAGCGAATATATTGGACGTTATTGGACGAATTTAATTGATTTAGGACGAATGTTGAATTTTGAGAATTTTCGGGTTTTAGGAAAAAACTCGTAAATTGTAGTTTCGAGGTATCAATCGTAAATTGTTCGTTGATATGCTTCGAATAATTAAGTTAGAAGTTTTAAGAAGTTCTTTAGTTAAGGTTTTGTTAATTTGGACGTTTAGAAACTTAAATTAGTTTTAACGTCGATGTTGTGTTTTGCCTCAGACAAACAACGCTCGTGGACGGAGTTTGAGCTGCTTTGGACACGAGGTAAGTTCTCGTGATTCTTCTCTGGCCGATTGGCCTACACCGTACGTCGAGGTCGTCTCGAGGAGTTTTGGTGACGTGCTTATTCAATTGTTTTGGTTGGGTAGTTAGGTTGCTTTGTTTTATAGTTGTGCATTTACAGTCTTGATGGTACACATGATTGTTTGTTTACGTTTATATTGAACTGTTCATGCATCACGTGTTTTAAAGGAACATAGAAAATGAATTTCCGCACGATATTTTAAAGAAAATAGCAATGCGGCCTGGAGAGGGGCTATTGATCTATTGTGTAGGCACGAAGAGATCTGACACAATACCGCATTTAACACGTACTCATACAGTTCACAGTTTATAGGTCACGCGAGATGAGGCTCAGGCACGGCTGTACGTGTTGTAAGCGTGTACCCCCCTCTTCTAGCTGGAAAGAGTAGTCCGATCGCTGGATGTACTCTTTCCGGTTAGGAGGCTGAGATCTCGATGACACCCACAGAGTAAAGATAAAGAAAATGCTGCATGATTTCTGAACTCATATGCACAGCATGCATTTACATTTACTTGAGCTTGCTGAGATTTTTATCTCATAGGTGTCTGTATGGTGTAGGTGATTTCGACATAGGTGAGGACGAGATCTCTCCACCTGAGGAGTGATGCGGTTGACGGAGGATGGTCGCAGGAGTGTGTTGGCGCAGTCGAGGCTCATTTTGACCAGTGGGACTCATGGTTAGATGTTTTGAGAGTTTTTGGTGTTATTTTGGGTTAATGGTGGATTAGACGGATTTATTGTATAGCTAGATACATTTTAGGTTGTTTGGGTCTGGATAGGTTTATGTATTGATGTTTTGAAATGTTTTGGAAATTGATTTTAGAATCTTTTGTTTGATTTCAAAACAGGAGGATTTGTTTAGGTTTTAAACATATCTACGCGATTTGCTTTTACGAACTTAGGTTATGCTTTTAACGTGTTGTGAGTAGCTTATTTTGGGTGATTGGCAAAAGAGAAATCGATGGGGTTGTGAGTGAGTTAATGTTGAAAAGTATGGTTGAGAGTTATATAGAATTTTGTATTGTTGAATTGTGAAGTTGGTGATAGGAGTAACGTGTGAATACAGGGAAAGAGAGGAAAGAAAAGAAGAAGAAAGGAGGGGGAGGGTGGCCGAGCTCTCTGGAAAAATCCAGAGAGCTTGGCGATCAATCGCCAGGGAGGGCGATTGATCGCCTCTCCCTCTGTCTCGCGATCGCCAAGAGTGGCGATCGCTGGGCAGCAAGTGATCGCCGAATGGCGACCATTCGCTGGACACAATCGCCGAAAGGCGATTGTTCGCCAGGCGACAATCGCCACGGGCGATCAATCGCCTGTTTTGGGCGATTGATCGCCCCTGCAAAAATGGAATAACTTTCCCATTTTGCCATGCTTTCTGTTTTCAATTGTTTTAAATGTTTTTAATCTAATTGTTCAAATGTTTTAAGTTTTAATTTAAATGGTTTATAAACATAGATTTCAATTTCGATTTCGATTCCGATTTTAAAAGTTTTATTTCTGCACGAACGCAGGTTTAAAGTTTTTACGTATAAAAAAAAATATATAGTACGGAAAATTGGGTACAGTGTTAGGGTCGCTACACCCTTCAACCAAATCGCTTCTTTGCAGGATTCTGTAATCGCCATGTACTCAGCCTCGGTAGTCGACAATGCAACTGTATCTTGCAACGTAGCCTTCCAACTAATAGCACAACCACCAACACTAAAGATGTACCCAGTAAGAGATCTTCTCTTATCAAGATCTACTGCATAGTCAGAGTCAACATAGCCAATAACTTCATCTCTAGTCCTTCCAAACTGTAAGCAAACATCAGTAGAACTACGCAAGTATCTGAGAATCCACTGAACTGCTTTCCAATGTTCCTTACCAGGGTTTGCCATATATTACTAATGCCCTCTCCATTGACGAGTAGCTCTTTCTGCAGAGCTTCTTCCTCCATAGGAAGAAACTTGTAAGATTCAGAGTTCCTCTGAAATACAGGCTGCTAATGGTCTTACTATGAGCAAATCTGATCTACCCTTATCCAGTTCGTTGAAGAAAAAAACCTGATTTCAACAATCAAATTGCAGTGATATTGGATCTCGACGCCTGACCCTTGTTCAGTTTCAAGCTAGTTTATAAATTGTCGAGTTCTAAGCTATCATGTGATTTATCGTTGTATTAGTCGATGAAGTAGCGAACTAATATTTTTCTTGTGTAAGTTATTGCATGTCTAAATTCGATCGAAATGTCATCAACGGACAAACTAGCAATGAATTGTAGCCTTAAACTTATTCGTGTGACAATAAAATATACAGATTTACTTAGAAATATTTAATGAAAAAGAAGATTGAAAACTTACTATTTCAAAGACTTAACTTTATTCTTATGTTTACGTGATTATGTAATATTTTTCGTTGCTCCCGTTATAATATTGTCCACTTTAATTTGAAACTTGCACATATTTATTTTTAAGGTTAACTAAAAATGCGTTGTACTAGATAGAGAAATGAACACTTCTGTTTTTCACTTTCTCAAGCAATATGAGATTGTGCGAGAACAATATTGACTTTCGCAATAGGTCATTATTGCATTTGCATGAGGCTAACACATCTAGTTATTATTTAGGGTAAAAAATATTTTAACCCCTAAACTATGGATTTTTTTAAAACACCTTTAAACTAACAACCTTAACAAATATAACCTTAAACTATCATAAACCAAACCATTTAACTTCTCGCGACAGCCCGATCACTCCCTCTTCTGCATTTTTTGCCTAGAATAGGGACGATATAAAACAAACAGCCCCCGTTCTGTCGGAGGGCACGTGGAATGAGGGGCGATCTAAAAACAACGGCCCTCCGTTCTGTTGGGGGTCGTTGTGGGGGTGGAGGCTCCCAATTTCACGTGCGGTGCATGTGGAACTACAACAAGGGGTCGTTCTCCTGAGTTGCCCCCCGATCTCAAGAGAATTTTATAACGGGGGGCCAGCTCAGGAGAACACGCCCCCGTTCTCCACTATTGGACTCGAGAACAGGAGGTCCCCGTTATCTAGAACGGACCCTATTATATATTTATTATAATGCGTAATTTATGTATTTATTGTAATTTTAGATTTATTATAATCTGTAATTTCGTGAGTTTATAACACTTGTACGATTTATTGTAATTATTTTAATTACAATAAATCGTACAAGTGTTATAAAATCACGAAACTTTCTTGATTATCTTTACATTATGTGATGAACATGTGGGAAAACTTTCAAGTTACCGTTTGGTGTTTTTTTAAAATTAATTTATAAAGTGGAGAAGGAACAAGGGTCCCAGTCCTGAAGTTGAGGGAGAAAATGTCAAACCATATTCAATTTATTTAAAATTTTTAACACGTGTTCGTCACATCATAGGAAGATAATTTGTAAAGTTTTATTATTTTCTAACACTTGTACGATTTATTATAATTTTAATTAATTTTATTTAAAGACTAATTTGGGGGTCATTTGAAAGGGCTCATATTTGGATTTTTAGGCTCAGATTTGGGGATTTTTTGATGTTTTAGGGCTCAGATTATCGAATTTTTGGATAATAGTTGTAGTAAAACCAACAAGGATAAAGAAATCATCAAGGTGGAGGAGTGAAATGGTAGGATTTTTGATTGGAATCCCGTCGGCCGAGTAAAAAAAAATTTTTCTGAAAGTGGGGGGTCGATGAGTAGCCGATCTCTTATATACTATTAGAGATCAGCCCCCCATTTGGGGTGAAGACTCTGTTTTCAATCCTAATTTTGAGAACGATAGATTGGTCTTGACAAACGGCCCCCACTGTTGCATAACGGAGGGCCGATCTAAGGAGATGACCCCCCGTTCTCAAGAGCAATTTTTGACAATGGGGGGTTGGCTCGGGAGAACGACCTCCGTTCCAGTTCCACGTGCACCGCACTTGGACCGTCGGTCCTCAACCCCCTGACAGAATGGAGGGCCGTTGTTTTTAGATCAGTTCTCGGTTCCATGTGTTCCTCGACAGAATGAGGGTCGTTGTTTTTATATCAGCCTCCCGCTCCACGTGCACCAGAACGTGGGGCTGTTCGATTTAGATTAGCCCCTCATTCTAAGCAAAAAATATATAATAGGAGGTGGTCCGGGGCTCAAAAGGTTAAATTATTAAGTTATGATAATTAAAAGTTGAATTTATTAGCCTTAGTTCCAAGGATATTTGAAAAAAAAATTAAAAATTAAAATGAATTTTACCCTATTATTTATTTAGACACCAGCAAACGTAAGATAAGAGAGGCTGAGAGGGGTCAGTAAAACTGAAGCAGACCTGTGTGAATTTTGTGTTATTTATTGATTGCAGTTTGCTCACATGGCAGAGACGGCATTGGCAAAAGCGCCAGTCTACTATCTCTATCATTCTCAGAGATAGTCTCACTCTTCGTTTTTGGAGGTAAAAATGGCGATGACAGACTCTCTTCTATGTCAGACGTGTCCTCTCCTGTAAGTTCATCATTGTTTTTTTATTTATTTTATATTTCTTCAACTGTATGTCTCTCTTCTGCTGTCTTCTCTGCTGCAGCTGGAGTTATTTCTCTTGTTGATGAATTAAAAGCCGTGGCTGAATTGAAGCAAATGACCCCTGAATGCATTGTGGTGTGTTTGGATAGTGTAAAGATTGGCAGATCAAGAGAAACTGGATATCTTTAGTGAAACGATGTATTCGACAAATTAGCAGATAACATACAAGAACTTGCTACTCGTGGGTGAATCACGAAACGTCGCAATCGCAGTTAATTGTGGTAGAGTAAAGCCTTAGGGTTTGGGCAGTGCTGGATGGGAATTGGCGGTTTGGTCTCGGTTTGCTACGATTCTTACCATTATAGGAACCCTAACCGTTGTTGAAAGTAGAGACTCATGGGTCATGGTTCAGTTTACGATTCTGAGTACAAAAAATCGTGAAATCTTAGCTGAACAGCGACAGACCGTTAGTTATAAAATCCAATCAAAATCTAGTTCAAACACGACATGAACCAAAAAATAACTCATGGTTTTGGACCAGACCACGCACATACAATATTGTACTGTATCATATTCTTTTTGGGACGTGACACAGAGCTAACAATATTAAATTAGCGGGACTGATTTATATTGCAGTTTAGTCCATATGTTTATTTTTTAGGCTTACTAATAGCATTGAGATTGATTAACCTGCTGAAAGTCTGACTGGTATCAAAGTCTGACTGCTTTTTGCGATGAAACCTTACTCGTATAAGAATTTGGTGTGCATTCCAGAGGAGGGAACAGCGTATGATCTTCGACTGCAGTGAAGAGAAAGTTTAAAGTTAAACTGTAACGAAGGAGACAGCGTTTATCACTGTGTAAGTTTAATTACTCAGAATTTGTCGTACATCTCATAACTTCAATCCAATAGCCTTCATTCTTATTTACACATAAAAACATTATTCTTAAAAACAAGCCTTCAAAATGAATGAAAATGACAACGTATGCATGGATTTTCCTTGAAAACTCGAAAAACTACGAATATACGAGAAAAATTAACTGCATCGAGAAATTATTATAAGACTGAATGTTTTTAAGGCTATTGAAAAATATAATGAAATTCTAATTACATTTATAAGAGATCGACTCATTTGCAATGCTTCCATCAGCACATCCCCGAATATATATATATAGTTTCATTATTTACATCTTACTATGAATTTTTTGGCCATGGTCAAACAAAATTTGTGCCGCAAAATTGGATCTTGTGGGTAATACCCACCAAAACATAGGTCTGGCTCAACATTTGTGCAATTAATCAAATGTGTCAAGAATTTGAAGGGCATTTTTAGTTGACTAAATAGAGTGATCTTACAACGATCTGAGTTTAAATTAACAATAACAACCACGATTATAATAATTAAAATTTTAATTAGATTTAATTTAGTTAATTTTGAGTTTATTGTAAATACGAGTAAACCAAAGAGTAAAATAGTCTTTTACGTGAGATAAATTTGTTGTATAAAATTATGATTTTGTGTGAAAAAGGAGAAGATTGGAGGAGGCAAGAGGTGTAAGAAGTTGAGAGAGAAATTGTAATTTTATGAAAGTTGTCACACACAAGGGTTTATGCCACGACACTATTTATAATTTTATGATTTTTATAATATTTTGTAAATACAACAAAATAAGACTCGGCCCAAAATGGATTGAATCATCCGCCCTTTAACTTTGATGTTTCATTAAATAACAACGAAAGACTTAAAATAAAAACAAAAGCTAGACCCAAAATAAAAAGTCTAATAGTGACGTTCAGATTGCATGATTAATAAAATGTAAAACTGTGTGAAAATAAAATAAACATTAAAAGAAAATTTTAATGTAAACCTCACTAAAAATAAAATAAGACTCTAAGGGGAATAAACTGCTTAAACGAAAAATATCTTCAATCTACTCCTGAGCTGGCAATTAAGAATCATCATGAAAGGGAAGAGTCATTTGGGGTGAGTCGATTAAACTTAGTAGGAAAATAATTTTATATTTAGTTTATATATAAAAACAATCAGTGTGCGTGCTATTGAAATTCTTGATTTATAAAACTGATGCAATGAAAATGTACATAATGGTAAGTGGTAAACCAATTCACTAATTATGTGACACGTAATTAAAATAGACATTTTCTATAAAAAAAATATAAATTTTATAAAAATAGAATTACTCACGATCTGAGAATACCATGCTAGAGGCATAACAAGAATATAAATAAGGTCATACTTAATAGCCAAAATACCTTAACCAGGTTTAAAATTTTGCATCCACGGACACGGCTATCAGCTATCCTATAACTTTTAGTTAACAACAACAAATAAATATAGAATTTAAATTATTGTACATTCTCAATTTAAATATGGTCAGTAAAAATAATTAGTTAATATAAAAATATGTTGTACATGAAACTATATCTCTACCTCAATCGAGTCTACCAAAATCCAAACTTCAACAACGAAAGTCCGATGAAATCCAATAGCAAACCAGTCCAAAATTTTGAAGTCTTGGGACCTAATAAAAACTATTTTCCAGTTATCAATATTATAGCTCCATACATATCTATAACAGCCCTCGAGAAGACTCCAATCGATTAGGTCAAATTTTAAATTTAGGCCACCAAAATAGGTATGGAACGCAGAGTGGCTCGGCCGTGGCTGCGGCCCTGTTCTTTCTGGTCGAGGATTGGTGTTTTCTACGCGTCGGCAATCTTAATTCTGGCTCATTCGTCACCTAAGTCCTAATTTTGATTCCTTTATGAACAAAGAAACAACTCTTATGAAAAATAGAGGGTAAGAAAAATAGAAGTGATAGTGACGAAAAATAGAGTTTATTTTAGAAGTGATAGAGGTTATATTTCTCTACAATGTTGTTTATATGAATTATATGATGGTAGTTTTGCAT